>LUGF01006369.1:13343-38987 GCA_001625245.1 Calycopis cecrops
GTTTGGTTGGGTTTCATTTAATTTACTACAGATAAGAAGTGATGTAATGTTCACATATGAAATAATAAGTTGTAACTTTTAAATTAAGGCAATTTTAAAGTGTGAATCGAAACGTTCCTGAAACTGTCATCCGCACCATGCTACAGCGCACAAACTATAGTACGTAAAAGTATTTTTTTCTAGGAATATAATTAATATATAAACGTGACTTTAAATTTCCTAAAGCATATTAATACAAACCTGACAGACGTGGTCTTGTGATAAGTGGAAATATTATGTCTAAAATTTAAAATGTACTGCGGCACGCATACGTTTTATTAGGCGACGCGTATTTCACGCTTACTTTACTTGTAAAATTTAACTCTCATAGAAATCGATAAGCAGACCAGATTAATACAGTTTTATACGCCGAACATACCATTATCTCTCTACATCACCCTTACGGGACACCCCGCATGTCTACAACTATAATCCATTATTTATGTTCACCGACTCATTAGCTGGGAACGTAAATTTTGAAAAGCAAAATATTTATATGGGATTACAATGCTATTGCTGCAATTGGTGTATTGAGAAAACGATAGATCGAAATATTTTAGTTATCCTTGATTTATTAATTAACCAATATTTGTCTCTCACACACTTGTCTCGTACAAAAAATTATAAAAAAATAGATATTAAGTCTATACAACTAACAGGCGTATCACTATCATAATTTATTATTATAAAAGCTTACATTCAATATTAATAATAAAGACTAGTAGTTAAGTAGCTCTGCTAACTTACCTTAGCTTTTAACACATTACTAAAACTCGAAAAGCAGACTGCTGAAGTAAAGGGTAGGAGAACAGGAAATAAACAACAAAGACAAACAAAAAAAAACAAAGGAAGACTGAAGCGAGGGAGGCACGAGAAGCTAATACATTATATCGATGAAGACGACGAACATAAAATTAAATCGATGAAGTAAGACAAAACTAGAATTAAAAAAAAAGATATAAACATTCTTAAATAATAAAAAGCAACAGAATTCACAGAAAACAAATCAAAAAAAAAACTCATAGTTGCTTTGGTAGAAATAGACGAAGTCGGAGAATAATCCGCTAACTATTAGATAATAATTATATAGAACCCAATTAATAATAGGCTGGTAATGAGTTTAATATCAACTGAAATGTTTGTGACGTCCCGTTATGGGGAAATCAGATATAATTGGACTGTCTGTTTTTGAAACTACATTATTGTATCGTCAAATTTAATGGCATTAAAATAGTTGTTATGTACATATCATATTATTATATGTGATAATGTTTCATATATCTAAGCATATTGTTTCTTGACACAACACAATAACACAAAAAATTAACAAAGGTAATAAAATAGAAAAATTCGTATCTGTACATTGAATATATTTATGAAAAACTCATTTTGGCGCGATGTTAATATTATTTAAATAGTATTAGAACATTTTTCAATATTAATAATATAAACTACGCTACGCGAACGAAGTCGCTAGCACCAACTAGTATTTAACCATATCTCAATATAAATACTGTTGTATGTAGTTTCATAACAAACAAATATTGAACAAATGCCAAATGTAAAATACCTGATCTGTTCACTTACTAAAAATATCTCCTATGCACAATTAAATACAAATAATGGGAATGTGTGAAGTAATCAGTCAATCGTGTTAAAGTAATGCACTTATTAGCTAACCATACACGTATGATTTTAACTCGAATGGGGTAAACTACTCATTCACAACGAAAAAGCGTGAAAATTTTAACAAATAATAAACCATTCCATGAATTTGTTTTCATCTAAGGTTATTTATGCGAGCCTTATTCAAGTGATCATCACAGAGTTATAATTATTTGGTAATTCCTCTGAATCCAGGTCAGATAACAGTTGTTCGTCCTATTCATAATAATTCGGATTGAAGGACCATATGTAGGATGACCTCTTTAATCCAGTAAGACATAACATGAGGGATACAACAAAAACCATATTAATCTCATGGTGTTCGTTTTTATAAAAAAAATATCTATTCCAAAAGGCTTGACTCCTGCCACGCCCCGATGACACTATCACGTATTACTATTTAAATGAAGTGGCCGTGTAAATATTACTTTAACTAGTTCCTGTTAAGAAAGTACATTAATTAATCACTATTTTAAACTTCAACATCAAGTTATTATTATTCATTCTGCAATGTCACACTACTGGCAAACCTGGAGACATGTTACAAAGAAAAAGATAGTGATTTCAGAACAATATTGTTTGATGATACTTTAGTAACACTTAATATCCAGTTTATGTTACCCATATTACACAAAACATTTAAAAGAATATATTTAATACACATAAAAATGTCATGAGATAATAATAGGAGGAGGCAGGAACCGAATTAGGCAAGCACGCCCAACGCCCATGCCAGTAACTCTCGCTAACTTAATACTCACAAATGACAGCTGTCACGCTTCGTGCGGATGGGGAGTTCCAGGGAAATCTTGTTATGGTATCAATATTCATCACTCATTACATCGTCACAAGTGAGTATTTATTATGTTTTACAAATCTTCAATTTTTTCATAACATTTTGTTTTGTGGGAAAGAAAGCATAATATGTGCTCTTTCAGAACACTTTCTCATTTATCCTTTTATCCATGAGTACACTATACCAGTTACCAGTGTTCAACAAGAGAATCCAACCGAATCTGGTAGAACAAGTTACTAAACATGCTCGCAAATAAAACCTTTTTTATGTTACAACAGGGGAATACATTTACGTATGTTACTTAGGGGCCCGGGTTTCCCCCAGACGTATATCGACATTTTATGCACTACCGACTTAACCCATGCTATATTCCGGATCCGAAGGATCCCTGAAGCGACAGGCTGGCCTCGGTGAAAAGGCCAGACTTCTTCTACGGTAACAGTCCCCATTATGTCGTCGGAACCATGTAATAGGGTCAGGTTCCCAACCTAACCCCTGACCCCAGTACTCCAAAGAGGCACGCAATCAAAACGTCCGAATCAGGACAGGTGGAGGATTCAGTTGAGCTGCTCTTAGTCTGGCCCCTCCCTCTTGGCCTGTCCGGTATGGGTAGCATTGTCCGATATAGCCAAGAGGATCAAAGAGGCACACAAACTCCCCCAACCAAGGCATGCTGGCAGTATCTTCGGGGGAGAGCAGAACACAGCATACAGCAGCCCGCTGTCATCTATGTGGACGATCTGACTGCATTGTAGTGGCCATTTAATAATTATCGCCCATGACATGATTCTCTCAGATATTTTGTGTGTAAACTTGCATTGTAAATGTATGTGTCTGTCTGTACCGTATTGTAAAGGATACTTCCACATCAAATTTCAAGTAGTAAAATTAATATAATGATCGCGAAGCAACACACGAAGGCTTTTCCTTTGATACCTTATATATATATTTTTTCAATAACTTCTAATATAGAGTAATAGAGGAGATAGATTTGAATTTTACAACGACAATCTTTTATAAATAGGTATTTTTAATATTTGATCCGTTTACGCGAGAAAGGTTTCGTGTAAATGGTTATATATTCTTATTGTAGTAAACCTTAACTAATATTACGATAGGGCTCAGCGTCGACCGGACCCTTAATGTATGCTAGTCACGTCTCTTATGGTCTGAAGATGTCGCTATGCTGAAAGAGGAAACAATTATGATACATGTGTACGGAACTTAACGATAGCCACATACCGGTAATCCACAGGAGATATTGCTTAAAACATTTTATAAAAGAAATAATTGTAAAAGGTTACAAATATATCAGTGCACTATCTGCTTCCTAGCTACTAAGTCAGAACTCACAAAGGATAAAAAATTTAAATTTTCACTCATTATTTTTTATATCATCTGATATCAGTGGTATAAATATTTCTTTTTTTTTCAATCAAAACGTTCAAATTGTATAAAATTTAAATGGGATATATATCTTACCGAATGCATACTGGTATAGATAGATGCAAAGACCATATTAGTCACTTTTTACTTATAAAATTAAGAGAGGAGAATAAGGGTAGAACTTATTCTTCTCTGAATGTTCAATTTTATCAAGCGAATAGGTACGGAAAACCGTAATTCATTTCTGTACCAGTACTGCGCTAGTTACATTCTTTCACATGACAGTCGGCTTCTTAAATCGAACATAAATAAAAAAAAAATAAAAACAAAAGGAAAGAAGATGTAGAATTAATGATCCAAATAACTTATCGGTGCATAACCACCTAGACCTTATAATTAATAATATCCAAACTACTCTGAATGCTTTCATTTGCATCATATTCTATAAAAAAAATATTATGATTACATACATTCAAATATTTTTTATAGAACAAAGTAAAGTCTCTCACAATGATAACCACATACTTATATACCTTACTCACATTTGCACTTAACAACTGCGGAGAAGTTTGGATCGGATTTCCTTTGAAACTAACAATTATTACTATACTACTATTACTATTATATTATACGCTGCACTACACTGGTACTATTATATACATTGCACAATGTACAAACAACTTCTTACTCCGCTAAAACGGCTTATGTGGCACTTAATGATATCATTCTATCAAATGTTCTCTCAGTTCTTGCTCTTATCACCTTGTATGAGGTAATGTGAAATCATAAAAAGGGTTGAAAAGAAGATATTAAATGGCAGTGCTTTCGTTTTGTTTTTGGTGATATTTAATAATCCATATTATCGGGAGACGCAGTGGTATGCGACAACGGATATACTTAATTTCATCTCCACTAAAATAAATTGATATTAAAATAAACATTAAATCTCCGTTTCTGTGGCAATTTTATTTCTGTCATAGTACAGGACTAATAATGATAGCGTAAATAAATAAACAGTAGTAACTAAATATAAGTATAAGGTTACGTTATCGAAACACGTAGGTAAACAAATAAAAAATATACTCACACACCAGTTGTGTACACATAAAGAAGGCGGCTTGCAAATAGCCGAACAGATTTTAAAAGGGTGATTTGGTTTAGAAAAAGAAAACATATTTAACTAATAGAATATTCATATTATTAATATAATACGCTTTGAAACTAAAAAACCATGAACCATTTATAAAATAATATTTCGTATGTGCCAGTAATGTTTACAGCCTAAGGCTAGGGTTGCAGCCAGTTGCAGCATACTTTTTATCTGTGACATCTTAAACCAAAAATATTAAAATAAAATCTTACGTTTTATACGTAGATTAAAAGGAACATAAAAAAAATGTGTTTGTGTAAAGGGTAATCAAACCCTGTTATCTTGATAAAGTAGATGAAAGACACGTATAAAAAAACTAAACTTTTTACTTTTAACTTTTTAACCAAAAAGGTATAGAATAAAAAATCGAAACTTTATTAAAACAACACGTTGAATGGTATTTAGAACACAGATGTGTGTGTCAAGTGTGGAGTCAACACTGTAATGGCACTGTGTAAATATAAGTTATTTATTACTTATACAGTGGTAACTGCGCGGTTCTCACGATTAATTACTTACACTATATATATACATGTTCTCGTGTGTGTGTAAGGGTTTTGAGAATGGTTTCGATTCACAAATTAGCCCCTTATAACAAGACAACGTCTGTCGGGCAGATAGTACAATATAAAATTCTCGTGTCACGATGTTACTTACCATATTCCTGCGAAATAGCTAGACTGATTCTCACGAAATTTTGAGCGTCTATCGGGTAGGTTTTAGAATAGGCATTTCATCACGATATTTTCACGAGGTCGAAACTTACACGGCTGAAACCGCGGAGTGCAGCTAGTAACTTAAATAACTATAGAAAGCTACTATTCAATAAACTATCTATTACTATACTATTATTATATGTATTTTATCTTTTTAGTGGGTCATTAAATGACGCGGTTAATTTCTTTTTTATTAAAATATATGCCCTTCGTGACACTTATATTCCTTATAGAAAAGTTAAGGTGACCACTTATCCCCCCTGGTATGATCTTTCTTTGATAAAAGTATTAAAGGAAAAATATAAATTTTTAATGAAACACAAAACATATGGTAACCGCGAAGATTATCTTACCTTCTCCCTGCTTAGAAAACGTGCTAAATTAATGGAGGCACAGTGTCATGACATTTATATTAAAAAGACACAAAAATTGATTACCAAAAATCCTAAAGTTTTATGGACATATGTAAAATATTCAAATGATGTATCTAGTAGATTTCCATCTGAGATGACTTACAATGATAAAAATGGTGTCACTGGTGAGGAGATATGTTATTTATTTGCCTCGTACTTTCATTCAAATTTTCTTGAGCCCACAAACACCTGCAACGTGTCCGCATCTCACAATGTTTCTAACGAACCCTCTTTTCACAATATAGGAGACGTTGAGATTCGTGCGTCAGAGATCGTAAAATTACTTGAATCTGTGAATTTGAACAAAGGTGCGGGACCTGATCTTGTGTCTCCACTATTTATCTCCAAATGTGCCAAGAGTTTGACTACACCTCATTGCATCCTTTTTAAAAAATCGTTGGATGAAGGTATAGTACCTGATATTTGGAAGTTGGCATTCATAACGCCTGTTCATAAGAGTGGAGATAGAAGTAATGTTATGAACTTCAGACCGATCTCCAAATTATGCATATTTGCAAAGATCTTCGAAAGTGTGGTGCACAAACAGTTTTACGCGGCATTATCATCCGGTTTTACACCAGCCCAACATGGTTTTTTAAAGAGACGCTCGACGGTATCCAACCTCTTGGTATCGTATAATTCTATAACTTCTAGTATGGATATGGGAGCGCAAGTTGACATGATTTTGACTGATTTTACTAAGGCCTTTGACCGCATAGACCATTCCCTACTACTGGAAAAGTTGTATTTTGCCGGTTGGGAGCCTCTTCCGTTGGTTCTCATCATACATCGATAAGCGCTCTCAAGCTGTCACAGTAAATGGCTATACATCATCTTGGTTACCTGTGCCTTCAGGGGTTCCTCAAGGTTCCCTTCTCGGTCCACTTCTCTTCTCTATTTTTATCAATGATATCTTCACTTGCTTCACAAACTCGAACTTTTTATTATACGCAGATGACACTAACATATTTAAAGAAATCAAATCCATTGATGACTGTATTCTTTTACAAAATGACCTTCTTAAAGTTGAAAACTATTGTACTAAAAATAAATTAGACTTAAATGTATCTAAATGTTACTCAATAACATTTAGTCGAAAAAGCAACCTCATATCATATTGTTACACTTTGCAAAATCAGCCATTAACAAAAGTAAATAAAATTAAAGACCTGGGATTGATTACTGATAGTAAATTACTTTTTGATTTTCACGTTGACCAAATAGTAAAGAAAGCATCTAGATTACTTGGATTCATAATTAGATCATGCACTAAATTTACTGACATCAAGCCCATTAAAGTTCTTTACTGCTCATTGGTACGAAGTGTTCTAGAATATACATCTGAAGTCTGGAATCCGCAATAATATGATGTTTACATAAACAGGATTGAATCGATACAGAACAGATTTCTTAAGTATCTAGAATTTAAAAGTAAAAGATTTCTACCAAATTACGAAGCACGTTGTAAAGCTTTTCATTTCCTTCCCTTATATGCTCGTAGAAATATCTCAGACATCGTGTACCTTAGTAAACTTATTCACAACAATGTAGACTGCCCTAATTTATTGAGTGAAATCAAATTTAGCGTCCCCGTCAAAAGTCTTAGACATTTTTCTCCTTTTTATGTTCAATTATGTAACACCAACTACCCCCGACACACTTTTATTCCTCGATCTAGTGCTAAGTTCAACGCAGTATTGCTTCAAATTGACTCAACAATTGACCCTTTCACCACTAAACCATCAACCATTAGGCGCATCCTGACTAATAAATTTTTTGAAAAGCAATAGCGTTTTATATAATTTATATCTTTTATTTTATAATAGTTTTAATAATAAATAAAAAACTGTTATACTTCTACTCTTCATGTAATTAGCATTTGATTGATTTACATAATTTATTTTTTTAACTACTGGTGAAAACTGTTAAATGGCTCTTGTTTTTATGTAACTTTATGTATTTTTGTATAATATAAAAAGCTGTAAGTTTTCCAAATAAATAAAATAAAATAAAAAAATAAAAATAAAATATTACTGTACTATTCATAAAACGCATCTTATGTTACATATTTTGTCAAACCCCTTGTATACACAAGTTGTTTTATTATTTGATTATTGCACCATTATAGGAATATGCATATTATTTTATATATATCTTACTCATGTTTAGTAATTCAATAGAGACCATGAAAGTACGTTAAGAAGCTTAGTGTATTTCGAGAGAATTTCTCGTCTGACCGCCTTGAGGGTTTAATTCCACGAGTTCTCTCAAAACAAAATTCGTATCTCATGTCGTTTTTCACTATACAATTCTTATGTTACAATGCAATAATATTTTTTTTTATTTTACAATGAGACTCTATAGCAAATGTGTTAAGCAAAATGGCTTTACAAATAATAAACTTAAAAAGCCCAATAAAATGCAACATCAAACCAATTACTTTTCATAGCGATTCGAGCTGCCGGAATTAGGATCACTCCTATCCATCGGTTTAAAGTGACAGCTACAGTTTTTGTAAGATATTGTAAGCAGCAGTGAGGACTACTATTCATTTCATTTAAAAATACAGACAGCCACATTCCATATTATTGCTATAGGATTATTGTAACAAGAGACTTTTTAAAATTAAAACAAAAGGTAAATGGTTGCAAAGTTATAGTAATTTCCAGCGGTAATTTAATTTTTCTCTGCTCCGCCAGAGGTCGAATAATTGAAACAGTGAGAGAAATGCGCATTAAAATCATTTTAATGAGGGAGTACGGAGGACGCACTAATAAAGATACAAAGATGTCACTTGTATTGCAAATATTTGTCATTTAAAAGTAGTGATTAAAAGTAGTAGATTTTATGGTTTTTTTTTTACTTTTCTACGCGTCTACTTACAAGTAGTGGATATTATACATATTATAATTTTAGGGTTTTAGGGTTTTTTTTTTACTTTTCTGCGCGCCGACGGCTAGAGTTATAAGAATGAGATTATATCCGTGTTTTTGTGTGTAGATATTGTTACACAATTAATGATCAAAAATCAGATCATAAGAAATATCGATGATAAGTTATGTACTAATGGCCTAGTACTGATGGCCACTGATGTTACGTTACCGTATGATTTGGGGCCTATTTTCATAACCTAAATCGTGACACCACTGCGAATTTAATTGGACTATCGCACGCATAATTACAATTTGTTTTCGCTGACAAATCGATATCTTGCCATCCGTATCTAATTTTTAATTATATAAAAATATCTTTAATTTTATAAGAGCTGATTTGAAAGTGTATGAAACTGGCGTAAAGGTCTGTGTATCTGTGTTTGACAGTGCAGTTTATTTACCAAATAAAGTCCCTATAAGCTAAGCGGGATTTTAACAGACACTAGATAACCAGACCTGATAATTGGTCTAGAGACGACCCACAATCGTACTCCCTATTGTAAATATTAATTAAAGGTCTGAGAGGATATCATTCTGTAAATAGATACTATAAAGAATAACAAGTATATCATCCGGTAACTGCGCTTGAAGCTATTTGAACTTTGTACCTCGTTACCGACTTAGAACTAAGTTTTTCAACAACATATCTGATAGAAACAGTTTAAAAAGTACGAGAACTTTTTATAAAATATACCTGTTTTTTTTAAATGTGAAATCTTATAGACTATTATTAAATAATCTTTAGAATATATTATTTCTTTTTTTAACTATTATTAAAATACAACTGTATACAAGTTCGGTCATTAGCGTGCAAGACTTTATAGAAATTGTAATTTTTACTGTAAACTAGTCGGCAGCGAAACTTTAGCCATTATTTATTGACTAATGTAATTATTTTTTTACAAAATTATTTATTTTAAATAAATATTTTTTGACGATAAACCTTAGTTCAGTTGACAGTTGTTTCGTTAATTGAATACATAATATATACTACTTTTATGGAAAATATTCATCATTTTAAAGTAAATAGTAGATAGTAATCAAAAAAATACTTTACCGCCTTTTTTCTTTGCCTTAGACCAAGTAACTAAATTCTACTATCACTATAAGTGTGAAAGTTTATTTGTATTTTTTTTATAGCATAGGAGGCAAACGAGCAGTTAGTCACTTGAGGTAAGGTGAACACCAACGCCCACAGACATCCGTAACACCAGAGGTCTAACAAATACGTTGCCGACCTTTGAGGAACGAATAAGCTCTTTTCTTGAAGATCCCTAGGTCGTATCGGTCCGGAAATACCAAAGGGGGCAGCTGATTCCATATTGAAATGGTGCGTGGGATAAAATTGCGCTTATAGCGCACAGTAGTAGACTTCGGGTATGTATGTTTATTATTCTTTCATGTTAAATGTACCAAATTAATTTGCTTCATATTTTGGACATATAATATAGAAAATACAATCTGAATTATTATGCAAATACTTTTTATTCCAAAAAAAAAACCTTATTCGGTCACTTGGTATACATTTTACGCAGATGAAGCCACGAAGCGCATCTTGATCAATCATAATATGGCCTCAATAATTATTCATGTTACAAAAGATTAGTTAATTGATTAAAGAACGTCTCTGAACGACCCCTACGATGTAGCCGTACGCAAATTGTAATTTACATTAATTAATTAATATATTATGCAGCTACAATAATTATGCTAATCGTAAATTATTATCTAGTCTTACGAAATTAATACATTGTAATTTAAAAGAGAATGCAAGTTTTTAGTACCTATTACGTCTTGGTTACAAACTCTATCTACAGCTGTTAGAGTTATTAATGCCATGTCTGGCTTGGTGTCTGATTGAAGCATTACAATACGTCCATACGATTATATTAACAGGACAACATTTATATCTTCTAGGAAGCAGGTGACAGACAGGATGTGATTGAAAATAAGAATATCGTCGTAATATCATCGAAAATAATAATAACGTAACTAATAGAAGTGATTGGGAATCGGTATAGGTACATATTGTTAAAGTATGGTGAAGTGAATAGTCATATGGTGACAAGTTATTATTACTACCTAGCACGATATTACGCAATTTCCCCCCAATTGTTGGCTTGTGATCGTGCCAAGTGAAGAACTCTGGTTTTGTTGGCCAAGACTCACTTCGAAGCACTGCGCGAGAAGAGTAATTTTTTTTTGTAACCTCAATTACCACAATCTATAATATATTTTTTTGATTATAATGCCCTCGACATTAATTGGCTGCGCATTTTTTTGCGTCGAAATATAATATTATGTCAAAACGTTCGACAATGAAACTTCCACATTTATTCCAATAACTATTCGTATTTGCAAGAAGTGTTGGCTAAATATTTCTTGGACATGACTAAACTAAGCAACAAAGTAATACGATGCACATCTTCTACAACAATACTTATTCAAACACGTCGACGTGAATACTATCACTTGAAACAAGTTTCGTTCTTCAGAATTCTGAATGCCTCAATACGATATAACGTATCTATATTGTAGAATGTTACTACATTAAATTATGTGTACAATTTTGATTCCGTTTTATGTAGATTTATTTGTCTGTGTTTTAGGAAACAGTTGTTGCGGTGCTGGCACTTAATCGCATTTCCTGTGATTTACTTTAAGATTAATTATTAAACTCTTCTTGGACAGTGCAGTGATATGAGATTCCCAGCCTCGCGTCTTCTCTCCTTCTCCTAAGTCTCCTCGTCTTATATTACGTAATAGAAACTCTCAGTTCAATTGAGAATTTCAAGTTTAAAGAGAGCAATTGCCACATCAAAGCGTGAAACATGGTAGAGAGATTGTTAAGCGTTGGGGCAATGGACAGCAATATTCTGGTTAATATTTATTATATTATGGCAATTCTATTTTGGGGTCGATATTTATGAAAAAATGTAGTCATTAAAAATCCTATAATTTCCAACCCTGAAGTATCCAATTGTAGGTAATAACTATTTGATTCCTTTGAGACAAGTACTTAATTATTGCATTTCAATTCGCCAATTGAAGCTCGCTTTCACACGAAAATATCTCAGTATTTCCTATTAATCCAACAAACATATCACATTGTTTCTGTTTGAAATGTTTATTAAATGTGTCCTGAAATTTATACTGCGATATAGACGATGTACACATAAATGTGTAGTACCAACACTGACATCGGTTTCATAGTCTCTGTCTACAAGGTTTACTTTACAAAATAAAACAAAAAGAATTACGCCATCCATTTTTGCGTTAGATTTTCCAAACATATTTTTGAAACAATAACAACAAAAACCTCATTACGCCAGTTTCTCAATGTGGTATGTTAATATAATTATGCATTTTTATAGTATAAGAAGATAGAAATAAAATCGGACCCGTTTTATGACCACCGATGCCAATATTATAGAGTCACAATAATTGCAATGCAGATGCGTTCAGTTCCTTTCCTCTTGGGCCACTTATACTGCAAAAATTATATTTAGATTGGATTCATTTTTATGTTGTAACGCAATATACATTTATCACATACAGACACAATTGGTGCTAATTTACTTGAGAGTTCAAATCACGTTGCAATAGTTTAATGAACGAAGAGAATACAAACATTATGTATCGATTGTAAAGTCAATGCCAAAAGACGCTTTAATCAAGATCATCAATCAAGTGTTTAGGACGAAATACAATACAAACTTAGGGCAAAACATCTTTAATGATAAGTAATTTAATTAAAATTAGAATACGAATAATTTATTAGTGATTTACTAACATAAATAACAAATAAATCATAATAAAAGAACATTTTACTTATCTTACAAAAACGTGTCACAAATAGATGTCAACTCAGTATTTTGCGGGCTTCTACCAGCAATCAGCATTGGTCTTCATTACACTAAATATTTTTTTACACCTAAACATGAAACAAATATATTTATTTACATGATTCTAAAAAAATATAATTTGATTTTGCATTGCCTTCTAAACAATTTCCTGAAATAATATCGATAAAAAATATTGTTATAAGTCTCGAATTTTTGTAGGATTGTTAGTAATCGTCATAAATATGTCATTTTTATTGGTTTTGGTGAAAATTAGCTTTAGGTACTTTTACTTTTGATATAACATAAAGTCTGACGAGTGACGACATAATTGAGCTCAGAAAAGGAATCAATCGAATGCGTTGCGTTTGGACAGTGTGATAATATTTTTCACACATATAAAATTGATTACTTCAAGATCTGTAGTAAACAAAGCTATTAAAATAGTATTTATTGAATAAATATTATAATCCGTCTAGTACCTAAAAAGGTAATACTCTATCCCACAACATTTAGGAATATTGTAATGCTTTAGGTAATAATCACAACCTGTATCACATTGCAAGAGTATTGTAAGAGTTATTTATGTCCGTTAACAGTAAAAAAAAAATTTTAAGCTCTGAATTATAAATTTTGTGAATTAATTTCAAGAATACTCCAATAGAATAAATAAGCCAAGTATAATTTATAATATAAAATGATAACCCCTGGTTTATATTCTATATTTAATAATAAATGAGCTCATTTATGGAAATAGTGGGCTACATTTTAATTACTACCAAAGGGTTATTTTAAAATTATGCCAATATTAAAATAAGAAAGATAACAAAAATAATAAATTATTTTTATATAATATAAATGGTTTTTTTATCGTCTGTATTTACTACTCCCAAACAAAAAAAACCTAGATTTTTTTTTATTTCTGTTTCGTATTTAAGTAACATCAAGACGCACACTTTTTTATTTAAAAAACAAAACTTGTGTTTTCAACTGTATAGTGGAGTAAGTATTTGGGCACTAACGACTTGACGAGGACGTCCTACGGCTGGCAACTACGACGACGATGGTGATGATGATTTGAATAGTTCACCGCTGCATTGCGGCTAATGTCGGTCTGCATGTGTAATAAGTACATTGCAGTCATCGATCGAGAGATATGACGGGTGTCCCCAATCGCATTAGCAAGACGTGAGAGTGCGAAGTGTACGACTTTGTCAAACAGGCTTTCATCCTGACAATCGAGACGATTGTGTTTGTCGAACATGTTGCTTAATATTGAAAAAGAGACTTTTCTCGGGAAGGAAAGTGAAGCCAGTTCAAACTTTAGTCTCTTAACTTTAAATAAGTTTATCTCTTGTGATTACGTTAAATAATTATCTCTATGATTAAGAATTAATTTACAGCGGAAACTGAGTTTTACATTATGATCTACATATTATGCATGGTGTATTGTGTCTCTACTACAGACTATGTCTCTTTAAACAAAAGGAAAATATATTTATAAAAGCAGCGCTATTTTCTCTCATGAGACAAATCTTTAGGAACAAGACAATAGTATTATGCTACCTTCTTTACCTCTACTAACAGATATATAATCCCATTTCTAAAAACTACATTGCTGTAGTTAGATACATGGGAGGAAAAAAGAGGATTGTTTTGAGGTATAGTGGCAAGCATGTTAAAGAAATCGAATTGTGTGTTCGTGAGTGTGTGATTTTTCATTCTCATAACAGCTCTGTGTCAAATGGTTGCAAGTGTTACATCCTTCGTGTTTAGTTTACGCTTCTGCATCTGATTACTCTATGAGTGTGTTGATTGTTGATCAATGATTGATGTGTTTGATGTCGTGCCATCAGAAAAGTAAAAAATGGAAATTTAGCATTTCCTTATGTCTGTCTATCACTTGCAGCTAGTAAGGCTCTATAGATATAATGGCTGCCGTAGCCGAGCTGGTTATTATTATATCATATTATTGTACGAACAAACATTTTTATAACATTAATGTTATCTATTTATGTCGTTTATTAACCAACAACAACTATTAAATGCTTTAAGGTAATACAGACTCAATTCGTTGGTAATTACACTTTACAATTTTAACAAATTCAGTTTAAAATTACAAGATCATCAAATTATTCAAATTATAAGCTTAAATAACATTTAGTTTAAAATAACGAAACTGCTATTTTAAACTTAAAAATTGAGAATACTAAGCTTTCCAATAGATATTCATCTTAAACCTGTTAAATTGTATAAATAAAATACTAGTTATAAATACTATCGTCTCAAAAACTATACGCTTTTTTCTATCAAGTCGTTATATCATTATTACGATAAATGGTCAACTCCAGTATTTTATTCATCTTTTCTGAGTTTTCCTGGTTGTATGAAGATACAAGAGTGATACTCATGGCAATATTTATTTCTATTTACTTTATCCTACACCTGTTGACTACCTATAAAGTTTACTCTGTTAGATATATTTTACATACACTGTCAGTCTACGAAATATCACGAAAGCACATTCAAAGGATTATTGAGCTGGCAAGCTTTTGCAAACACGTCAGAATACAGTACAGGTAATACACTTGTACATATTTCGTTGAAACGCACGTATGTAGCTTAAAGCCCAATGCCAAGTCTTCGATAATGCTTATTCAAGCATCGATCTGGCTTATCAAACTATTGGACTTTTGATATATTAAGAGCATAGTTCTCTGTAGCTATGATCCGATTTTTAGTTGCATTATCTAATCGTTTAATAAATCCAGTAGCTGATGTGATTATTATGATCCTGCAATTTCGAGTAATAAAATTATTACGTACATTATTACATGTAACGATTAACTGGTTTTGTTTACAATTGGAATGTTACACTTTATATAGCTTCGTATACATTTAACTTTTTAAAATTTTATCTTTTGATAAAGCTACTATAAAAACCACGTTTGCTGTGGTCTGTACGATGAAATATTAAGTAGTGAAATTGTTATGAACTATATACTTTACTAACATATTAAAGAAGTCGGTACGCGGATTTTTGTCTCAGTTGGCAACAGTGGCTGTAATAATATTCAGAAAGGAATATCTGCAAATAAAAAAAAATATGGACTCATTTTAAAAAGATTTTCAGAGGAAAGGGGAAATGAGAAATGAATCAAAATAAAATAAAATATTTAAAGTAAATTATCGAAAAGACTCGACTTTTTTATTATTAGGTCGGCACTATTTATCATTTAATGCATTATTTTCAATATTTCATAATATTTTTTCGCTATACTAAAATTAAACCTGTCTATTAATATATTTATTCATATAAAGTAATATATTTTAATTTTAGCTGTAAATATCTTGTTTATTAAACACGCTAAAAGAATATTTAATTTGAAGTAACCGAAGGCAACGAATGATATTTTCGCTGTAATAAAACATACAATGTTTCTAGTATGAAATACATACAATACAGTCTCGTTGTTATTACAAGCTGATATATAACTAGCAGCGCCCGTGGTTTCTCCTGCGTTACGGACTTACTCGGATTCTATTAATCGTAGTTTAATGGTACATAGCGTATATTCCTTGATAAATGGGCTATCTAACGCCGTGAGAAATATTAAAATTCAAGTAGTAATTCCTTAGTTTTACGGATTTCAACCAAAAGAACCCACTCTTCAGCTTTATAATTATTTTATTGTATTTGGAGGCAAGCGACCTGTCACTGCCATATAAATGTTATGGAGACGAGTTGCAATTCTCCACTACTCTCCTTTAACTGCAACACAAGTTACTGACAAACTACATGAAACGTGACAATAACGCCATCACTTACTAATAAAAAACCCTTTTTAATTAAAAATCAATATGAATAACGATTGTATCAGCATAAAACAGAGAGAACATTAAACCTATTAAGAGTTATTACGGCGTTAAGAGCATTATCATTCTCAGTATATATATTTATTATGTGCCATCCAAAACATAGTAAAGACAACAATTATTGTAGGTACGAGTATATAATGATTGTAGAACTTAAAAGAGCAGTATTAGTATACTAAATGTCATTATTATCAGCCATTTGAATTTGCAGTCAAATTAATAATTTTCTTAAATGTTAAAAATAAGTGGCACTTATTTAATTATATATTTGTGACGATATTATATTTACCATACAGAAATATAACAATAAAGCAGATTCTTGTAAAAATATCGCAATTCAATATTTTATCACTGTTTTTAGAGTTTTATTTCTTTATTATACAAGTAGCTACATCCGCCAATAATGTGAAGTCAATAGTGATGAGGAAATGCATTTAACATATTTTTTTCTTGTAATGTGCATTCTTATATTAACTAAAAATTTATATTGCTTTAAATAATCTTTTTAGTAAAGGTAATAAAATGAAAATGAATATTGTCGGCGCGACTTTTTTACATAACACTGGCATAATATAATAATAACAGCAATTAAATCACATCAATATAGTTGATTGATTTAAATTTTTAACGTTGTCACACGTCAGATAAAGTCAGAAGTACTTCTCTTTACTACAAGTATCTACCTACTTAACGTCAAATTGTTTAGTATTCAAAATGCAGAATACACAAATAAATTATATAAAAGTCATTTTGCGAGCGATTTGAAAAAAACCTACAAGGGGATCGATGCAAATATATTTTGAGGAAGCCTCATGCCTTTTCATCAATTCATATCTATTCATATATGACTTGTAAGGCGTCCTTTGAATAAACATTTTTAGGCACTCGCGACTGAATCCTGATGAACCTATTTCAAATATGTAACAGTTTTCCCTGAGAGAATAAAAAAGTTATATTCCCGTATCGAATCAAAACTGAAACGAACACTGAACAACTGAACATTGCCGGAGTCTGTTGACGAAGAGAAATTGAGCATATCATGTTTCAAATTTAGAAATGTTTTGATTCCTTCTGTAAAACTTGGTAAGCAGCAATCCTACTAATATTATAAAAGCGAAAGTTTGTAAGTATGTTTGTTACTCTTTCACACAAAAACTACGGAACGGATTTTCATGAAACTTTACAGTAATATAGATTTCATATCAGAATAACATAATAAGTTAAAATTTTGAATCGTTTTTGAAGTCCGAAATCCACGCGGGCGAAGCGAAGAAGAGTGTGGACGTTGACCTCGATGTTGAAGAATTTAGTTTTTTTGTCATAATTCATATAGGTATTTGAATTTTATTATTATATTATTCGCCCACAAGTTTGTCCATTAATTAATAATTAATATTGAATATATTAATAATGGACAATGTTAGAACTCATCAACAACGTTTATAGTACTCATGTAAATTGCAAATATATTTATTAACTAACTGTTCGAGAGACGTTGTCTTGTCATTATTGGAAAATATATTGGCGAGCTGATTTGTAAATCTAAACCATACTCAAATCCCTTTCAACACACTCACAAAAATTCGTCAGAATCAGTCCATTCGTTTAGGAGTTCAGTGAAATACAATATATACACAAGAAATATAATATATAGGTATACAGATAATGCAATATTTAATTCGCACAGTAACAAGTTGAACTTTTATAAGCCGTCAATTTGAGACAATATTTTTTATTTCCATTCATTCATTCCATATTTTTATGTACCTATATTAATTAACAACTATATAGTAGTATGACATTATGTAAACATGTAAGTGTATTAAAATAGTACTTACTGAGCCACGGCTTCGTGTGGCGTAAGTTCAGTTTTAGGCCAGGCTGTGATTTAATATTAATAATTATACAATCTTAATAATCAATTAACAATAGTTTAACGGTCAGCCACATTGTGTGACTAACGGTTTTAACGAGTAATCATTACTATTTTAGGGTTTGGACTACGACGAAGAAACGGAGCCGATATTGTGTTGTCAGTTAACAAAATGGGGCGACACTTCGTTAGTGCATACAGATTACATTACTCGTATTATGACGTAATAGTATAAATGACGTTGTATTTTTTTGTACACTAATTTTATAACCGCGTTCACAAAACTTGCGTGTGATTTCCATTTTTTATTACATACATAATATATCTAAATTTAAAAAAAACATCCCATTCTTTATAAATTCAAATTTGAAAAATAAATGTTTATTTATTAGTGTTCAATATTTTTATTGTATTTAAAAAAAAGATTGTTTAAGGGAACAAAGAAAATTTCTTGATATTCAGGCAAACTGTTCCGGAAACTGTTTGCAAATATCGTATTATCATATCATGTATGTAGGTATGAAAATAAGTATTCATCAGTATAACAACATTTTATCCCGATATTTTCACTGAATCGCAACTTGCATGACTGTGTTATATTCTTATATATATGGGCGTTATATGTATGTTGTCAGGGTTAAGTATATATGGGTTTTATAAAAGATACAACTCAGTAGTTCTAAAAGGTTTTAATAAAAATGCCATGTATAAGCAACTGATCTTTACTTTTAATATATCTCAAACTTTACCACCAGTTCCAACCCTAGCCCAGAGCCCAGACCAAAAAGAACTGGCAAGAAAACTGGTGGGCATAGTAGCTAGGCACACACCACCATGTTAGTGTGCTTAATACCAAATATACGATTCAAGTAACCCAAAGTTACAACAGGTAAAAAGGATATCAAAATCCCTTAATTATGATATTATTAACAATCGAAACATCTAAACATAATTAATATAACAATATTAAAAAGATACATAATTGTAAGGTACTTTGTACTGGTCAAATTATACAAAGTACATTCTGTATTAAGCATGGTAATCTTATTTAACATTATTCTCATATAATAGCATAGAATGTCTCAATGTAATATTATATCTATACTGCACAGCATAGCATATTACCATCGATATTAACATTATCAAATTATAGTTAAATACTTGCAAAGTACTATTACAATATAATATTCAGCAATTATGCTTTGTACAAACACAATACTTAGCTTTGTTAGGTGCACCAGATTCACACTGATTCTGACAGACAGCATCACCACAGACCGACAGCATCTCGGTGCCAACGTGGATAAACAGGTGTCAAGACTGTCTTAGATCTGATCACCTTACTTGTCGAAAGTGACTAACTAATTACACTTTTACTCTACTCTTATATAGTTGGCTTGACAATAACAGATAATTAACAAATACCAAAAATATTCGGTGGTGCCACGGCAGGTAAGTGCACCTGCGGTGAAGGTGCGTTATCTCCGCTATTTTGCAAAACAAGTCATTGTTTAGACATCATACGATAGATCATACGACAGCGCAGGTGCGTTATCTCCATTGTCTAGTAGATCATACGATAGCGCAGCTGCACTTGCAGGTGCGTTATCTCCATTGTTCTTATTTACAAATATTCATATTATACATCGAGATAGCTATATTATTTATGTCTATCACATGCGAAAGAGTTGTAATTAACAATTATTCTTTGGTATCCTATTAATTATCAAAGCCGTGATGCTGATGATGATTATTTTGTATAAAGCTACGAATCAGAACGGTTTAAAGGAAGTTTTACTATAACACTGAGCTATAAAATTTTACCTGGCCGTTCACTACTTTATACGAATTGAATACTGTCATAAAAAGGTAATATTTTTGTCCTGATAATAAAACCGCCGCCTCAAGAACGATTTACGGGAGACTCTCGATGTAAAGTGACATCCCCGTGTCGTATGTTACAGATAATACGTTCGGGAGACAGACGCCGCGGCCGTGCTCGTGACGTGCGGTTGTAAAAGTAAATAAAGCCGCCCTGACGTGAGCCGGAAGCGGGTCGGTATGTGCCACTCGTCACACGTACTGAGCTGGTAACTATTAATCAAGTAGACCATTGAGCCTTGGTGAAATGTTTGTTACATATAAATTCGGAACCGTTTCGCCTACTTGCGACGTGCCCATACTTTAGTAGCAAAATTTGATGATAAATTCGTTAAAAAATTATGCTTTCACCTGGGGCCGGAGCCTCTCAATATCAACTCGCTCTATTTGACCACATCCAAAGTAGAGCGACTTGAAGCATTCGCGACCACTGTATATCCGAACGGCTTGATTCTTTGGCGTTACGGACAGATGTTGGCTCGTTCAACATCTTCTACAATCAATCAACAACGTATCAACTTCGTTCCGAGGAGTTGTTCAAGGTAATTCCCGCAGCGAAGTTTCACTTAAAGAAATCGCAACAGAACTAGAAGTTCCACCGCCAGCACCTCGATGTCCCAAAGGCTAAAACTGTGCGTTTCAGGCACAACTTCTTACCACACACAACGTCATTGTGGAACCAGCAGCCACAGTCGGTATTATCGAACCGATACGACCTGAGGTTATTCAAGAAAAGAGCTTGGTCTTATTTAAAAGACCGGCAACGAGCCTGCAAAGCTTCTAGTTTTGCGGATATCTATGGGCGGCGGTAGTGATATACCTTCTAGTTTGCCCCTTACGCTATAAAAAAAATAAGATATATATACCTTAATTTTGAAATTTGCTATCTCCTCACGTTCCTTTTTTGAAGGGATGCTGACTATTTCACCTGGTATCATTTAACTATTACACATATTTTTAGATGAAAAAGACGTTCAGATACAAATGGTTTCGCTCTTGACGGCAATCGTTCTGTCTAGAAACAGGTGCCATTTTCAAATAGTGTCGATTAAGTACTCGACTGCGTATCGTATTATGTAGAAACGGGATAAATCTAGAACGCAGAAGACTTCACATAATGGTATACCTACTCTTCGACATCTATAAATTATAAAAAAAAACTGAAATATTCCCAACCAAGCGTTAGTATTCAAGAAATATAGTGGAGACACTAAATGCAAATTCACTGACGGGCTGCATCGGGTTCCACTCAGCTAAGCACGCTCACTCAAACTAATCTAAATACTTGATTCCACACTTTATCCTTTTATATTGGAAGGTAGATATAGACACGCATATAACTTTAAACGGCTACATTCATACCATCTGAATCTAAACATACTTATTCTAATTTAATTATGAGTAGGTATATTTGAATCTAGACAATCTTACCTTAATATCTAAAATAAATACGAACACGTGCAATTGGATAGGAAAAGTAGACCTTGATAAATTCTAAATTATAATTAAGCACACAGGCGTTTCGATAGAGTCACACTCACAAAATATGACAATGTCATGACGTGTTTGCCCAAACCCCATTCGTATAACATGCAAGGTTAATTAAAAATAGCGCAACGTCTCTGACAGGCACGGCTTTCCCAGAGCCGATCAGACGGTACCTAAAATCCTCCCTGCGTCAAAAAAAAAAACACCTCTGGCAGGCAGCCTCTCTGCAACAATCAAAACAACATTCTTTCTACGCCTTTTTACAAGTCTAAATAACGCAAATAAAATAATATAGTAGTAATTAAAATAACATAGTAGTAAATAAAATTTTAGAAACTATTATTTATTGTATATTGTATATATTTTAATAACAATTATTATCTTTTAATATTAATATCTGGGCCACTGATCTGTATGTACAAGAGAGTGAAATTCTGTTTGTACTGACTTCAAAAACGAAAGAAATGAAAAAAAACAACCATTCCTCAAGACCAAACAGTGAAGATCAAATTTCAACACGAGGGGAATAAAATTGAGTGCTTACTTGAGTCGCAAATACAATTACGTGATATTCGGCGACAAGGCTTTAATTAGAAGGTTTTCAGTATGTTGAAGTTACTTTGATGATTTTGAAGGGTTTACCCGAGTTATTATACAGATTTAATCATCTTACGCCAACCAGAGTGTGGTATAATCCAATTCCAAGTTTGATTGTATAGAATGAAGAATTAAATTTTCTTGTTCTTCTGTACATTGTTAGAGTTTTTATACTTAAAATTATCTTATAAATTAAAAAAAAATACAACATTTACGAAGGTATATATAATTCTTACGATTTACTAACAATTAGATTCATTCGTTTCAAGATAGAAACCTCGTGAATTGTCTAATGTAGTAATTTAATGTATAGAGTTTGGCCCTAAGAAAAGCCTAACATTAAGCTTCAATGAATGCTACAATGTTATGATGCTCCGGGTTCATCAGTAATAAGACACCATAGCCTGTATGTAATAGAATTATGGCTGATTCGATGCAACTCTATCCGTTGGATCTAATTTTCTTGTCCCGCTCCTTGGGAGTTGGGATCTCTTCTGAGATATTACAGCCCCTTTATAGTAAACTGCTATTTCTAAGTCATTGTTATCTTTTATACTACACTGTATAAATATCTATTCCATATTAATGAGTTTTTGTGTCTTTTTCTCTCTAAATCATTAAACCTAAAAGAGAATTCTGCGAAATACTGAAAATGCGATTATTATCCATGTAAAGTTTTTAAAAAAAATTATAAAAAATGTGAACTAATTCGTTTTAGGCAGGCTCTCTAAATATGGATGAAGTGTGATGATGAAGGTTTTAGTTGACGGAGCTTTTAAATAATCATTTGCCTTACTTCGCGTAAAGCTATTACTAAGCCTTTGCTAATGATAAAATACCCGAAGGAAGTAATCCATTTATAACTTGAATTTAGTTCGTCTTGAAGTAAGCTTCTTCGGGCACAATATTATTATAGAACATAAATAATAAGAAAGTGAAATGAAGGAATACAAATTTGTATAAAGCAGTGGATAAAACGTCGAAACTTGACCGTTTTTCTAAAATAAAAAGTTTGTTATCATACCATTATTATATCATAGAATTATTATCTTAAGAAAAGTTGACCTTTAAATTTGTTGACGGAATGTATTGTCGCTTTTTAAATGAAATTCCTACACCATTTATGCTTTTATACTTTTTATTAACATAAAGCACTATAATACAAATTACTCAAATAACATAAATTAAATTTGTTTAAACATTAATTTACACGCTTATGTCCATAAATTTCATTTGACTATAATTTTGTGAGACTGGGAAACGGTAGTGACATTGTCACATTTTAATTTAAATTAGACTGTTACGACGGGGAACGCTACGGAAATTAACTAGAACTAAATTAACTCGCTCTCATAATACGGGTGTGCTTTGGTAACAGATTTTTCGAGGCTTAGACGGTTTGCCTGCACTGCCTATGATGAGGTAGCGTAGAGGAAATGATATCATTGGATTCCTGATATGGTATATTTTTCAACTGAGGGTTTAGATAGAGAGTGTAATACAATGATTTGGATCTTGAAATATGATGTTAATTTGTTCACAACAGTTTTCTGGACAAATTGGGATTGGTGCCGAATGTAGTTTAGACGATTCAATATTGGTTGATGATTACTATTTCACTGATATTGTGTTAGCTCGTATTGTTAGCTATTTATTTCACTTTGTTTCTTGTTCTTGATCTTTTTGTTGGTTATATCTCGAATTTTTAAATTTATAAAGAAAAAATCTAGTGCGTGTCGGTCAAGTCAAGTCTAGTCAAAGTCAGTTTTAAATGCAGGATGGATCCTCTTTTCTCTATTTTAATATTTTTACACAAGACGCAACAGCTATCTTAAACGGTTTGACACGAAGATAGTGGATATGAAAATAAATCGTTATATACATATCATTACGGAATTAAAAAATATAAAATTTATCGTCGAAGCTCAAATGGTATGGGAGTAGGATCATTAAATTCCTAAAGATCTTAAATCTACCCTAAATCATTCCACGTCCATTCGGAAATATTTTGGAGAGAATCCAGGTTGCTGTCTGAAGTGCTGTGTGTTGTGATACATACTTTTTATTACTTTAATTTAAAATGTATACGATTTTTAATATTGATATGATAATAACTTAAGACAGAAGGTTCCTGAAGTATAAGTAAGTATAACATAAGTAATTTATTTGGTCCCTCCAAATAAATTAACCGACTTGGTATTATATGGATCTCACAAATTTTTATGGCAATAAAACCGAGCTGCGAGACTTGGTTTTATTTACAGGAAGTTTTTGCTGGGATCGTTTTGATTGATTATCACCAGTAAGTATAAATAAAGTAAAGCACTCAAAAAAGTAAACTTGATTATATAGCTATTCAACTGGAATTAATAATTTATTATAATACAAGATTAAATTTTATTGCAAAATACCAACTAAGTAAAGCAGAGTAAAAACAGCTAAATATAATCCAACAATCGTCTTTTGTTTGTTTGTCCAGTCCGTACTGGTTCTATTTGTGCATTTATAATATCAAAGGTAAAACGTAGATATCTCAGAACAAATAATGAATTTATAAAATATATAATATGAATGTCTATTGATATGTTTTATTAACACAATGAGGTATTTATTTTATAATAAATTTATTAATTTTCTTTATTCCGCCACTATAGCGTTATAACAGCAAATTCCTGTTTGACCGCCTAACAATACCTAAAATATTGTTTTAGAGAAAGGTCCTCAACAAATATACGAGCATTGTTATTCATCTAAATAACCTTGACGTGGAAAGTTACACGTCATGAGGCATTGTAATTATTAACATAAACTAATACAAACAACCGGATTCGGTTAATTTACTTATCGTATTCTGTTCGTATTATATCGCAAAGTATATTATGTCAAATGATATTTCCACGTGGCCTAGTAGTAAACATTCAACCACAGTTCGTAAAGTCTTGAGCACTGTTAGGTCTCTTATTAACCCCCCCCCCCCCCCCCCCCCCCC
>LUGF01006369.1:45701-60419 GCA_001625245.1 Calycopis cecrops
CTTTCCAACGGTTAAATATGGACTCGAAAAAAATATTACATCAGTAATATATATAATAAATAATAATAAATACATGAATCATAAACTTCAGGAACATTTTTACGAAAATTGCGCAGAGTGGATATTTTGGCGGACTTTACAGTGGAGTTTCAAATTTGGCATACTTATAGTTTACCTACATGTAAGAGAAGTGCAGAGCGCCAGCGGCGGCCTTACCCATTGCGAGGCTCCGGGCGGCAGGTCTTTGCGAGGCCCTATACAAGGTTGATAAAAGCGAGAGGCATTACCTACATGAAACCACATATTTAGTGTATAATTTCCAGGCTACACAACTATAAAAAGATCAATCGAAGCAATAGTTTAGCCACAGAAATTTTTTAAAGATTTTTCTCACTTCGTACACGCTGGTATCGCAGCTCTGATCGCCGACTATTCCAGGCCGGGGTCATTCACCCCGTGCTCACTGTAGCCGCCCGGTACAAAGAGTGATATAATTTTTCGCTATTTAACTTGTTTGATACAAGTTTTTCCTATGCTTGTCGTAAACTTTTTTTTAACAGTTTCGGATTAACTGTACGCTTTTATAAACCTTGTATAATTGTTAAAGAATAGCAGTTTTTAGCTCTTTGAGCTGATTACTAATGACTGTATGGAACACATAGTCATAATATACATTATCGAACCTTTTTTCCTGACGCAAGGGAATAAATACAATTGCGTCGTGAATGTGATCAGAGTATTTTCGTATACTTGCCGTAAACTTTTTTTTGATAGTTTCGGATTAACTGTAGACACTTATAGAATATGTGGTTTTATTTAATTCCTCTCGCGTTTATCAACCCTGTATATCTTTCGTGAAAAGTCTGCGATGCGAAAGTAGGTCTGGTTTAGGGTATTTATCATGTTTATTGAGAAATGGTAGATATAGTTATACAAATACATAAATCAAATTTTAGTTTACAAATATTTTACATTTATTAATAATTTATATTGAACAAAATAGAGAGATGATAAATTTTAAAATTGATGTTTTCGGCTTTTAAGACTAAAGTCTTTAAGTAAATCACAATAATGTAAGGAATGAGCCACGTTATTTTCTATTGATATAATATAGCAAGGGCTGAGTCATTGAATTCCTTAAATAAGTTTTAATATTTTGAAAACTCGAAAAACTCCTTTGAGCAGACGCAACTGTAACAGGTGTGGTTGCAATAATTCTCAGGACTATTTCGATAGTGAATTTATTTTCTATTAGGTTTACCTAACATGTCATTGTCACTGTCTTTCGCTTAGTGTTTTGCTAGCACTTGATTTCTAAAATGATCACTAGGGTGACGAAAGTGCTGCCTCTATGTTTCGTGCACGTTCCCTATTGCAAGCAAAATAATTCCAAAATGCCAAGAGTTGAACGAAATGAAACCAGAGTGTTACGCGACTAAAAAAACCAATCTTCAAGTGTTTCGATGCGCGATATTCGAGTATTACATAATGTTTTATCCAATAATGTTTTTAATTAATGAATTAGTTTAAGAAAGTTAAACAAGCTTTATTTAAATATACCTCTTTATTATAACTTGAATAAATAATTTAGGATCAAGATATTTTTTGAATAAAACATATAGCCATAAAAAATAATATAGTTCAATCTACATTTTTTAAAATTTGTTTGGGTTGTTGCGCGAGGCTTCTGCTAGAGCGAGGCCCCGGGCGATTGCCCGTTCGCTACCCCCTAAAACCGCCACGGCAGAGCGCTCATATATTTTAATAATCATGTTTAAAAAGTATTTTAATTTAATAAATAAAACTTTACACACATTACCATCCATTTGACCCATTGATATAATATAAGATACACGTAATTGATGAAGTTACTATTTGTCTTTTGCAAGTGTTGAAAATTGTACATAAATTGTTTACCTTAGTTACAATGTCATAACATCATCATCATCATCATCAGCCTATTGCAGTCCACTGTTGGACATAGGCCTCTCCCATAGCACGCCACTGGCTTCGATCTTCGGCTAATCTTCTAGTCATAACATGTCATATTAAATTAGGTTTTAATTACAAAAAAGTTTCACTTAGATCGAATGTCAATCTTCGCAGGTCCACTAGTATATAGGTATAATTTTAAATTCTTATGTTAGTGTAATAAATGGAGCAGAATATTGTAGCGAAACTTAAAAGCCTTCCTGTGCTTGCATTAATTACGCTAGACCATCGCCACTTTATCACACTTAAGACGTGTTGATTACATGTACCCGTGTAGAAGTTATGACCTGTATAATTCATATAATTTGTGAATTGCTTATGAGGAATTATGAATTGTTGTAGGTAAGGCAATGTTACGTCGGTTTTTATTTTCAATATTTTAGTTTAGTTCAGTCGCGATGTCCAGTTCTGAAGCATCTTCAATATACCTTTTTGTCATTGAAATATTACCCACTATCTGTGCCCCGCGGTTTCCCCCCGTTTAGTTTCTAAGATATCCATACAAATTTCAACACCCCATTTCACCTCCTTAGGATGAATTTCTAAAAATCCTTTCTTAGCGGACGCCTACGTCATATCTTCTACCTGCATTCCAAATTTCAGCCCAATCCGTCCAGTGGATTGGGCTGTGCGTTGATAGCTGGCTATGTCACGTTTGAGTTTTATATATATAGATTTACGAGATAGAGTTACTAATTGAACGTAAATCTAAAACTTTTTGTAACGTATATCACATGGGTAGCTAAAATATCAAGTGACAATCTCAAGCTGCATGCTATTAAAATCTTAGGGTTAAAGTTAGGGTTTACCTAACAAATTTTTTTACAAGTTCTCTCTGTTTAGATACTTTCCTTTTTATTTCTCGAAGCAGCTTCAATAAGCTAACTAAGAAAAAACTGCCCTAGATAATAGAAAAACAAAGATTGCGTGGTTTTTAATAAGAAGCAGTAACTTAGTTTTTACAGTATTAATTATTTTCAGACGAGAATTCAGAACCTTTTGAAAACAACAAACATCCGCTTAGCGACTTACTACTTACTTTGCCGACGAGTCCCTCTAGTCTCGGTTTTCTTGAATGTATTCTAAGGGGCAATTTTGGGCAATAAAAGTAATTGATTTATGCTGCATTGTAGCGGAATTGCGCTGGCACGACCGGGAACGTACTTCTGGCTCACATGATATCGGCGTGAAGTGACATCTGTGCTCCCGCGTTTTTTACGGTATCTAATGGAGGAGAGGCAGGTCTATGGGCATCGGTAGTCATCACAAAATTTCTCGTTTGGCTACTAGGTACTAAAAAACATACCTAATAAAGAAGAGGAACTTACTCGCTCCGTAATTAAAAGTTTCAATTAACGGTAATGATTTGTTAACTTTACGCGAATGTAAGATACCCATACATAGGCGAAGTTTACCCATTGTAATAAAACTATTTTGACGGATTTTATCGCTGTTAATTTAAGTGTTTCACAATCCCGACGTTTCAGAGGCTTTACAGCAACCATGTTCTCGGGTGGACTAAGATGACAGATGTTCTCATGTCATAAGTTATTAAAACTACCCGAAGACTTTATTGAGTTGTTCCGATTAACGCAAAATGTGCTGATTGTATCTAACAGCTTTGAGGTTCGTTCTCACAAATTAAGAAGTGAAATAGTGTCGTTAACTCTTTCAATCAATTAGGTATGAGTCTTATCATTGATGTTCGTTTAAGTACGTAGGAAGGAAAATTATTGTTACAGTCCTAATGGTTTTTGATAAGATATGGCATAGGTACGCAACACACGATCTTCTAAAATACGCTGAGTAGCGAATAGTAGATAGTAGAACCCTTAAAATGTAGGGTTAGCTCTATTTAGGCAAGAAGGTAAATAAATACGAACCTACTTTTATACAGCATGTATATTAATCTACACAATATCCGTCAACTTTTATTTTTGCATCAAGTTTATATAATAGTGCCATCAATATCGTACATTCAGATAAGCCTTTGTGCGCGCCTAACGTTTTAGTGATGAAATAATAGATGGATGCCCATCGCTATGACAGACATGTAGTCTATCAATAAAATTTATCTCGCTTATCACACGGCCTAAGTCCCCGCTCTCCTCTATTTTTTATACTTTATTAAATTTAAACCGATAAAAACTAATCCAAATTTCTAGAGTACTGTTACAAAATAAATAGCCGATTTTACAATACAATATGTTATAAATTGGTATACTTTTACATAACATATAATTCATATAATCACTTTTTAATATTTTCATTGTATACTTTCACCATTGGTTTGTGATATATTTTATATGTTATGCCACTTACTAGTGACATTTACTGATCAAATATTACCTACACTGTCCTGTTTACAATTGTACGTCAAATATAACGGGTACCGGCCGAATGTAAGATAAAGAACAAACATTGGTTTATAAGGGCTACTACATCTTCGTATTTCAAGATTTTTGATGTCTATTACATATCTACTGGGCCTTTGCTAAAAAACGTTTATATATTCTGAATGGTTTCTGAAAGTAGACTTCTATATCCATGTTTAAGGGTCTTAAACTCAACTGCAATTATTCTTCGAGTGACAAAACTTTTCCTTATGAACATATGCTACGTGCATATGTTCAAAAGTACATGGAAATATGTAATAACTTTTGAGCGACTGAACTGATAAAATGAAATTTAATGCATTCCAAAGAGTTTCTTGGAGATATAAATTGAAAAATTTTCTTGGAGATGAAAATTGCAAAGTGACAGTTGTGTTGTGCCAGTGGCTCTGGGAGGTAGGATGAATAAGGATGGCAGCGCATCTGTATAGTCTCTATATGGCCGATAGTCATAAAAATATCTTCTTCAGATCATTAACCCGCTATACCAGAAAAAAAGTCTATCTACTAACAAACAACATGTAAGTGATAGCATGGCGATAGCTTCATTCCTATGAATTGATAATTCTTGTAACCATCGTGAACAATGAAATGGGAGAAAATTAGTCAACAGCAGCATTTTTGTTTCTACTCTCAGGTGATATTGTAATAAATTTTATGTTATCATTTTAATGAAAAAAATGATCTTAATAATATCTAAAATAAAATAATCTTTTTTAATAAAAGTGCGCCAAATAAGTCTTAATGAAAATTTTGATTCTGTGAAATCGGTGTCAAACGATGAAATAGGTACTGCGCGTAAATACCTAGTATTCAGAGTATCATATTTTATAGAATTTAAGAGCCTTATGACATAAGCCTATCATGAGATCTTTTAACAGATCAATTGGAAAGTTTCAATTTATGAATTAAGGTTTTATGTACTGCAATATTAAATAATTTCAAGGAACAGATAATTTCAATGATAAAATGAACTCAACACAAAGTACTTGCACCAAACTTGAGGTTGAATATTGCGGATGGATGCACAGGAATACTTTGATTAAAGAATATCAGATAGCCAGATTTATGCCTACAAGCGATTTAGAATTCAATAGCCATTAGAGAAAAAAGTTAGAGATCAAGCTAAGCAATTTAGCTTGTAATTCTTACGTCTTTAAAAGATCGAGAATACTGACTGGTTAATTAAACATAACGACTAATTAGTAGTACAATAATTTATACAACAATAAAATATAATAAAACACGAAGGCGAAAAACGTTAATTTAACAAAATTGTTTTTGTTCATCATTAAAATTTTAAACGAAATAAAGAATCCGAATTAGTTCACAAATATAAATTGAATTAAATATAAATCAAAAATATAAACAGGTAAAGTATGTGTGAATTGACAGACACAGGTAAAACTTTATTATTAGCGACTGCGATCTTCTACGAGTATTGTTGTCTGAAGTCTCAACTCGTCGAAATACTTTAGTGAAAAGTGACAGCTACGCCACCATGTAACCATTCGTAGAGTAATACGTTAGGTACTCGTATTACGTTACAAGACGTTTCTCTGATTTCTGTTAGGCATTAAGTGGCCTATTGGAGGGGAAAACGGTAGGAGGGTAACACATCTGCATGACACATGGACAGCTGATAATCGATTTGCGCATAGGTATATTTGTGATTGAAAAATGTATATTACTATAAATTAATACTTAAAATATATAATATTTTATGGGCTATTTCGTAAAACATTTGGTTCGGCACATAAGATTATGAAAGTTTCAACTTCTCTATAAAAATATCCGTGTTGAAAAGAGTCAATATTTGCATTACTGTCGTCGCTAAAGGAGTTTTTGGACAAGGGCCAAGTTCTGTTAGCATTAGTCTAAAGAAAGAACATAGATCTTAAATTTCTTCCACATAAGAGCAAGTTTCAATCATATTGATTAAATAACTTGGCAAGTATTAATTCAATATCGATAGATTTAGTAAAGTTCCTTTTTTTTTATTAATTTGCTACAGAATGCAATACGTTTTTTCTTAAAACTTTGACTGTCCACATACAACATTAAATAAGGTAGTATAAGTTAATAAGCGTTATTTTAGCGCTTAATTTAAATAAAAGCATAATTTAAATTAAAAAAAAATAAGAGTATAGTTAATTGTAATGCTGCATTATAAAAGAATTCGACCGGCACGGCTGGGAGAGCTACCTCTCATTCAACCTCTCACCTACATGATCTCGTCTGTCATACAGGTCCCGTTAAGTGCGGCTTTTGAGTTTTTTGCCCATAAGATGCAGAACGATTCTGCTAACGCCTTCAGAAGTCTTGTTGGCTCGTTTGTCCCCTTATACTATAAAAAGTAAAATTTTTTGGTCAACAGATGTGAATAAATATTTCGCTAACTACGGATACAGAAATTAGCGTCAGCTACAATTTTCTGTAGCGGAGAAGTAGCGCTTTTAACTGACAAAATGACATCGTAATTACTGACTGTGAGGATTTCAAATTATTAATAATTAGTTACAGTTTATATCCCAAACGATTTCATATATTATATTTTTTATTGATGATACCTAGTTAAAAACTGATTTGTATAGGTCTGCAAAATCTCCTTAACGAGGCTAGGTAAAATTTTTATTTCGCTTTTAATTTTTGATATAATAATAATTATATAATAATAATATATATCAAAATTCAAAACGTTATTAATATTTAATTTTGGTTCGAAAAAAATACTACTACTGTGAATCAATTTCAATAGTCTTTTATTGAAACTAACAACGTTACCCGCCATAGGCAGAGGCAAACGAGCAGTTGGAACAGTTAATGTTAAATGATCACCAACGCCCTCAAACCTCCCCAACATCAGAGGTAGTTATGTGTATATTACATCGTATATTAATAACATTCGTCAGGTCCCAGATTCTAATCCGAGTCTACCAAAAAGTGTTATTGGGATTTTTCAATTCCTTATAACAGTTCGGAGTTAGAAACTTGGTTGTGAGATATGACACAGCCCTGGCTCGAAAAGCACGTTAGCCCGTCTTTCCGGCGCTTGATTACTTACAGCTCGTGTGGGACTGCAAGCCTTTTGTCAGCGCAAACATTTGTTAACTATAATAATTATGTCCTACGCAGATGTCTTGTGATGATATATATAGGCGACGTCATATTATAAAATTGCGTTTCTCGTAGTAGGTAATACACATCATAAAAATTTGTTTCGTTGTTGTTGTTTGTTTCGAGCAATAATTTTAAAGTTATAATTCAAATATCTCAAACGTAGGATATATTTCAATGCGCATATAATATTTTAAACAATGTTTCTATCTGCGTCCGGTGAAGTCTTTTGTAATCCCCAACAATCTATATAAAACCTTTTAGCTTAAGCGTTTTAGAATTGATTAGCACGCTACATTTCCTCTTCCGGATTTCCAATGTTAAAAGGATCTTTTAAAGAATTTTCTACTTTTACTTTTATACGGATTACTAGTTTCTGCCAACGAATTTGTTTGGATTGTTTAAGTATGGTTTTCAAACAACACAGTAATCTTTAACAAAATAAGACGGTCGCACAATCGAATCTCGCCAAGGTTATTGGATGTTTAACTATTCATTTCTATAAAATAAACCATTAAATATAACGCACCAGTTAGTTATCAGTAACGCATGTCATAGGACTAGGTACTTACCATATTATGACTAGGCCAATGTAGTGTGATAAGTCCACAGATATTTATTAAAACTTAGTTAAGGATACTCTAATTAAGCCTATTCAAAATAATGGAATCGAACCTCATATATTCAGTGAGTATAGCGATTCGCGAATAGTGTACTAAAGCCTAAAACTTTTTGCTTTTATTCTTTTTTTTTCAATTTAGAAGACAGTCTGCTAAATAAATTATTTGATATAAAACCTAACGTTTTTTTCTGTTGATACCTTCTATTTACTCAACGTTTATTACCATACCGATTAATGTATGGACATATTTTATGCTATAATATTGCTTTAAATTCAAAATTATCATTTTGTTTATTTTAAATTGTAAACAATTCATTATATTTTGCCAAACTTGCAAATACTGAGTCGGATTATCTGTTGCAAACAGAACCGACGTTGCCAAAAAAATCTACCTAAACGATTTATTGTAAGAATAAATGGTATAAACACAACTATTTAACAAAAATAAGTACGCAAGCTACCGCGCTGGTGCAAATTTTACTCAGATCCCGTAAGTTAAATCTATATTTTACTCAGCGAGAACATAGGGAACCCTTAAATATCTGCAAACTATGTGTTTCTTATTATAAGACACAATCGTAAATAGCTTACTACGTAACTTTTTGACAGAGACGATAAATAAAGAATACTCTATTTACATGCTAATGTGAAAGTGCTTATTGAACTCGCCGTATTAGTGTAGACTAATCAAATCGCTCTTGGAAGCTAATTAGAAACACTTCCTAACTTCTTTTCTTTCTTTTTTTTCCAACAGGTATTAATTAGATTTTTTGAAATATATACAATTCCTTTTTACTTGCATTATTTTATAAGGTATTCAACTGTGTTATTTCTATGCGTCATGACTCGTGGCCATTTTATAATTTATTTTTAAGTAACGAGACTCTGTTACTGAATGAAGCTGTATATGGTTTCCTATTGTCTACCAAGATTTTGTCATCGCATCAGCAAAAATGTTATACTAGTACGTCGCATAACAAGTGGAGTTGTTGACTGTGACTGCAGGTTTTTTTCTAAACTTTCGTACTCTATAATAAATAATGCCAAAAATATAGATTTTAGAACCCATGGTCACTTCAGTGAGCTTATTCTTTGCGTGATTTCGCATACACTAGATCTCGTGACGATAACGGACAAAGAAACTCCCAGCATAGATCGTTCATAATCATAGCATTCATCAAAACTTTAATTTATGAATTTGTTAAATAATTATTTATACGTTTATCGTAGAATCTGTACATATCAATACATAAAAAATATTTTTATATGTTGTCTATGTCTATATGTCTGTGTTACGGCCTTGCGGGCCATGTATTAATAAGGGCCGAGTGTTATGAATAGTTCCCAACAGCATCGGACTAATTGATAATTTTATTATTTAGACCGGTCCATATTATAATTCCCGTCATACTAAATTTTATTAAACGTAAGCAATACTTTGAATGTATCACGTGGACCCGCCGGCTTGCTACTAAGCTGTATATTTTAATTAATTCGCTAGTGTTATTAGTAATAACTTATTTCGTTAAATTGAATAATTTCTTTATGGAAAAAATGGTTTTGCATGGAAAATTATGAGTCCTGTCACAGATTTTTTTATCCACATGATCAAACATCCAATTTTATAATTCAGTCACGGATTCTAGTACTCGTTATTATTTTAAGTTTTACAATTTAAAAGTCATTTCATTACTTTTTTAACCTTTTCTATTTAATTAAAATAAAAAAATGAGTGAGAATGCTGGGTCAGTAGATCCAAAATTATAATTGATCCATCGTGGCTAGGTTATTTTTTTTATTTGTACTCAAAACACTTGCCTTCATATTACACTAGTATAGGTATAGCTACTAATAATATTAATAATCACTTAAGAGGTTTTTATCATCATCAATCACTTTAGTTACTATATTGTGACTGGCTTAGTAGTTTTTGAAGACAACCTACATTTTCAGATGCCAATAATGATATTTAAAAAAGTCTGTTTAATTAGTACCTACCCGTTTTTTATGTTTCTTCGTATAAGAATTTCGTAAGTTTAATATCGTTAATAAATAAAAACACTTCATTTCACTTGTTTTATTATTTTTCACAAAACGGATTGGCCGTGTGAATGTGCATTATTCATACTAACCGGGCAAAGTGATTAGGTATGCAATTTTAATGAAATTGCCCATGTGACATGGCCATTATTTATACAGGCCAGTCACTGTTAATAGAGAACGGACTTCTCAAATTGCCCGTAACATATTATATACAAATATATTATGTGTACAATGTACATAACATTATTTTTATGTTATATACATAATATTATGTTATTATTATTGTAATTTAGTCTGTAAATATATGTTACATGTACATTAATATTGCATTGTATCATGCATTTTCCTGTAGAATGACTGCTGGTAGAAATTCCATAATGGGATAAGCAGGGCATTTGTACCAATGCATTGTTTCTGTTGCTGAATGTTTTTATGTTTATTTTAATGTACCTACATAAATTGAATTAATAAATGACATAAATAAAAAAATAGATTACCAATATTTAAAACTGTAAAAATAAATGACTTCAAAAAAAAATAATAATTAAATTTACTCAACACTACTATTTTAAAACTTTTATTCAGTTAAATCCCTTTTATTACAAGGTTCTGAATTAAAAAAAATAAATAAAATTGTAATATTTTTGGATTTTTCAAAACATATTCGAGTCACGTATACCGAACATTACTGTAGTAGCATAATATAAATTACACACACTACCATTTTCATACAGTTTTTACATCACATAATAAAATATACCACTTTAATTACGCAAATGGGTGTAGGAATGATAAAGTAGAAATGTGCATTATTTTAGAGGAACATATGCGTATTGTCTATGTACGTACATTCCGGAATAGCTGCTGATTAAATCGCTTGGTGCCATAGCTTATTATATTATACAAACTGTAGCATCATGTATATTAAGTTTAAATTCGCTAATAAATAATAAGTTAAAATACCATTAAAGCTTTACCTAGTATTTTAAGTTCGGGGAATTGAATCCAGTCACCAAAGATCGATGGTGCAGCAGTCACTTTGATCTATTGTTAAATATAAAAAAAAGTAATAAATGTTATTATTTAAAAAATTTTGGTCAGATAGAATATTATAGCTATACTAATTTCTAATATTTGGGTCACAAAAATAAAAAAACGGCCAAGTCGGAGTCTGACTCGTTAACTGGGGTTTCGTTTCACAGAGAGGTCAAAGTAATTTTTATAATTATGTAGTATTGCCAGTATTACAACATAAATAAATTAACATTCTTGTGTTAGTCGGTAGGTATGTTATTACTATCTTGACTTTGAAGTATGATATTTTCTGTGGTTCGGGAGATAATAGATAGTATTACGCAGATTAGTAAACATATATTATTAACTTTATCCAAGTATTAACCTAGTATTTAACTGGCATCTGTCAAATTCCATATTAATAAACACATATACAGAACGGAATTTGACAGATGTCAGTTTTATACTAGGTTAATACTCGGTAAAGTTAATCTATGTTTATTAATGAGGCCCTAGTCCTGTGTAAAGGTTGGCTTTGGTGGATAAATACACGCCTATAATAAACTGACCGCGATAAACTGACAACAAACTGAATACATAATGCTAATAATATGTATTGTTGTAAAGAAGACAATGTTAAGTATGTGACTATGACGTGTGAATCCCCAACCGCATTAGCAATACGTGAGGGTACGTACGTGCGAGGTGTGCGACCTTGACAAGCAGCGTTCTGTCAGATACAAGAACGGGACAATCATGTTCGTCGGACGTGTCTCGTAATACGAAAAACGAGCCTTCCTCATACAGATGAATATTTCGCTTTGTATAAGTCACGTCTGAGAGCTTTTTCCTTAAGGCCAAGAATAACAGTCCTTCGACTGCAGAAAGATTAAAGTACAACGCTTCTAGAATGCTTGAAGCTATGTCTTTTGATTTGAATCCAGTGTCAACTTTAGAATCTGTTGATTTTGAACTAAACTCAAACGTCACATGATATTTTTAATTTCTATACACCTTACCTTAGTAAAGGTGAATCGATAAAATTTGTGACTATTTTATTAAATGGAATATGATTTAAGAAAGGTTTATGTGCAACTTTATAGAAGTTTTTATACAGTCTATAAACATACTGCCCTAGCTGCCTGGCCGACGTTGTTATGTCATTATTGGAAAATATCTTGTCATGGTAACGTGTAACAATGTGTCCGAATTGTCAACCCGTTAGTTTACCCTAAAAAATTGCATATTCGAGATACCGACTGCAGCAAGATGAAGATATAGTCGACTCATTATAAACAAACAATAAAATCCTTCCTATTTAAAGTGGAATTCACATTATAAAAAAAATGTGTGCTTTCGATCACAAAACTGAAGTAAAACTTAATTATTGATTTTCATTACCCTAATTACAATGATATAACATGTCATATTTTTATGACATAATTATTTTTTAAATACAAAAAGTTTCACTTAAATCGAATTTGAATTTTCAATTTGAAAAACAACTTCCATTAGCCTCGCCCGATTTGTGATTTTTGTAACGTTATCGCCACCTTCTCCCCAAGTCGAGCGCGCGTATAGAAGTTTTACATCAAAAATAGAAATATAAAGTATCAATACTGTTCAAGAATTTATTTGATGATATAAATATAATAATATAACATAATAAAAAAAGCTGTATGATAATAAACAGCTTTTTTGTTAAATTGAACGATAAGCCCCAGATGCGAATTCACACGAGCCCTATCTGAATAAAACATTTCACGTCACATAAATGTACACTTAAAACAAATGAGCCATTAAAAAGGTTATATCCTACTAATAATAAAAATGCGAAAGTTGTTTGTTACAACTTCACGCAAAAACTGCTGAAACGATTTTTATGAAATTTGGCACACACATAGATAGCAACTTGAATTAACACCGGATAAAAACGGTTTCTATCCCGAAAAAATGTTCCTATGGTATGCCATGGGACGATTTTCTATTTTCCACGGGATCGAAATTTACGCACGTGAAACCGCGGGGCGAAGCTAGTGTTGACATAAAATAGCACAATCAGCAGTATTTAAAAAATACACGATGGCCCGCCGCCACAATCACGCGATTTTTACTCCTGTCACGAAAACGAAATCTATATATGTCTCCTAAGAAAACCTAAGAATATCTATATCACAACTACGATTTATCAATTTTGTTACGCTACGAGTACTTTTAAAACATGAAGTGATAAATAAAAATTAGAGATATTTCACCTGGTTATGACATTATCATTAGCACAGATGATGCAAAAATTCTTGCTTGTATATACATACGATTAGAAATAAATAACAAAAGTGAGAGAGTATAATATTAATTTAGGTGAGTAGGTTAAAGTCACCTCACTCATATTTTGTTATGAAATACATATCTTTCACGTACTAACATTCGTCAGTGTAATATACAGTATGGAATATAGTTGACGAATATCTAGTGCTTCAATACAATTTGGTTTTCACTATTACGATTGGATATTTCCTATAACTAAAGGATGATAACGCATGTGTATTTTTTCTGGTAATATGTCAAAGCCAAATAACTACGACATGTTACGGTAGTTATATAATGAATACACACAATATTGCAGGGAGAATGTTATTCAATACCTGTTTGTGGCCTTTGTAGCATTCACATTGGCCAAACCGATATCGGTAGCGCGGATACCACTATCGGTATATTTTATTGGTAGTATACTTTTTGACATTATTATTATATTCATATTTTCACATAATATTAACAAAGAAAGACACCATATTTAACGCATAGAGCTTTTTATTTCAATAGAAGCGACATAAGCGCAGTGATTACTATCCACATTGTCGTCACTATCAGCCAAGCAAGTGAGTCATGCTGCCATGTAGACAAATGTTCCATAGGTAGCCATGGTTTTTTAAGAATTGTATAAGGGGGCAAACAAGAAATCGGAGCCATTTTCATGATTACCGAGGCCCATAGACACCCGCATAGAGGCTATACAGATGCGTTGCCCCCTTCCTCCTCCTCCCTCCATGGGCCGGCTGCTGTCCAGGGAGGTACCTCTTGTTCACATGAAACCTCCATGAAATGATCGCTATGGTGTCGAGTTTTGTACTGTTGGTGAGTGTCCAGTGGTCCAATAGAGGGGAAGAGAAAGAAGCGGAAAGCATATGCATGTCGATTGTGCGTATGTTGGCATCGGTAGGTTAGAGTTATTTGATTTTTTTTAATAGACATTTATTTTACAATTCAAAGATATTTAATAACCAAAGTATTTCTGTCATGTAACTTAACTACAGGTTCATGACAATTAATAATATCAACTATATCAGGTGTTCCCTATTTTTTTTCAGCTCGAGGCGCAGTTTAAAGTTTAGTATTTTGTCAAGGTGTGGTGTGTGTCCGTCCGCACCCTAAAGTTTGTGTGTCATTTTGGTCGAATAATTTTACGAGGCTATTTTCTTTACCGATGTGAGTGCCCAAAAAGATATTCGATATATTATGTGGATCGACTCACGGAGC
>LUGF01006372.1:16924-27220 GCA_001625245.1 Calycopis cecrops
AGGTAGGCATAGGTAGTATACCACTTACCAGCGTGACGAAGAGATGGTACAGTATGAAATACATGGCCACCAGTGGGGTCAAGGTCTGGCTCGTGCGGACCATCGTCTCGTCCATTACTTCCACCCACGCCTCTTGCGTTAGTATTTGGAACATGGACATGAACGCCTGCAATGAAAAAAAATCTCAGGTCAGAAAACACTACAGACGAAGCTCATAGTGGAACATGGTACCAGCGCCAGGTCTTCGGGGGTTCCTAAAAGGGCTGAAGCTCCGGATTCAACATGTGAGCGAAAGTTACCTCCCTGGTAGTGCCAACTCGATTCCGCTGAAATAAAGTTTGGCACTACCTCTTACTTAGACTTCTCGGTTGCCGCCAATAAAACAAAAAAATGATTCAGTTAATTAACCGGTTGCTAATTTCTTGACAAAATTACTTAACCAAGAATTGCTCACCTCAGGAAACGTCTCGAACTTTGTGAATTCACAGAGAAAACAGAACAGCTGCATGGATATCGACGAGCTTATTATCAACAAGCACATGGTGAATATTATCAGGCTGCCCAACTTCTTGCCCGGACCGAAGATCTTATAGACGAAACCTTCCAGCAACGGCGATGCTTTTATCAAGCGAACTACACGTAACACCTATGAAAAGTAGATGCAGAGAATAAAGGTCAATCCTATAGGTGGATATAAGTAAAAAAAATAGCTATGGCTTGCGATTTTATCCACGTAGAATCTATCCTTGTCTTTTTGGGACGAAAAGTTAAATTTATATTATTCCAGATTTATCGAACAAAAATACATTTTCGCACAAATCCATTTAGTCGTTTTCACTTGAAAGAATTATCAAACAATATTCAAACTTTTATATTTATTATATTAGTAACATAAGAATAATGATTACAATCAAATACAAAAATTATTAAACAGTGGAATGAAACAATGTTCACCTGAAAATATGTGAATCCAGACATGTAGAATTGTGGTATAATGTGGATGGATGTGCCCACGGCTAACAGTAGTTCAAACTTGTGTACTGAGTGTTTAAAGTAACCCTTCCAACCTAAACACCATATTTTTAGCAAAGCTTCTAAATCCAAGAATATAGTAAAAGCAATCTGTAACAAAAAGGCAAGAATATTTTCAAATGTTTTCAATTTATAGCTTTAAGAAACCTAAGAATGAAACAGAGTTAGACATAGATCTCACAAAGGGCTCAATGTAAAAGATTCTTCAATTATTTTAAATTATGCAATTTTGACATTTTCACCCTCAACTAGTTATGTATTACTACGCCAAGGTTTCTTTGCTTAATTCTTTCATTCATTTTCATAAAGTAAGTGGCATGATAGATGGTCAACAACCAAGTACCTTTCGCGCGAACCTATTGCTCAAGCTCTACAAGCATTAGTGGCTTGTCTAGGTTAATGTGCCTCACGAGATAACAAAAATTGCAGCAATTCCACTGGTGTGCGTTAATCCTAAGCGCATCACTCGTAGGTAAATGTATTAGGGACATATTTCGGGGACCACTGCACTTGTAGTTAATAAAAAAAATCCTAGGTGTATTTTTAATTACCTCAATGTAATAATATTTTTCGTAAAAGAATTCTCTTGGATGATCATCATGTTTGAAATTCATGGTGGCAGTTATTATACCATTAGCAAGAACCACTCCCATCACGAGTAGACGAAACGATGCCGATCGCAACATTTTATGAAGTGAGTCCGGAGCACTACCTAGAAATTGAAATAAAGAAGCCAATGAAAGCCAAAGAGTAACCAGTGAGTAAGGTAACATTGTTGTGACGGTAATGTTTGCTTAAGTAGGTACATCTCGCTCACAGAATTGCTAGTGACTATGTTGCCGCGTTTCGTCAGATTTGTAATTTGCGAAGATTCAATCATCTATCTGAATATCTTCTTCGTGTGTCGATGTTCATTAGCGACCGCTTACTGGCAAGGGACCCATTTACATGTGTGCCTCTTAAGCGATATAAATATTTGTTTTGTCTTGCAAATGAAATGACTACATACATAATCATCATTAATTAGCAGGAGGACGTCCTCAGCTGGACATAGGTCTCCATCAAAGAGCGCCAGGGCGTAAGTCCACGAGCCACTTGCATCCAGTGGCTTCCAGCGACCATAACTAAATCGTCAGTCCAACGGACACAGGCCTTTTAAGTTCTAACTATCCTACTAATATTATAAATGTGAAAGTTTCTACGTTTGTTTGTTTGTTACTCCTTCACGCAAACACTGCTGAACCATTTTTTATGAAATTTGGCACACACATAGAGAGTAACTTGGATTACCACAGGATAGTTTTTATCCCGAAAAAATGTTCCTATGGGATGAGATGATTTTCTTTTTCCACGAGATCGAAATTTACGCGGGTGAGACCGAAAAAATGGGCTTGATATAATAATATATAAACTATCTTCACCTGAATGTTTATTTTCATCAATGGTGACTAATTTCCATCCATTATCATCGCCGGTAAAGAACTGTGTCGTGCTGCTCTTGGTTATAGGATTTCTAACACCCCACATTTGTTGAAATTGCACCCTTATTTCGTTGAATGTCTCAGTAATCACGGCAATGAAAACATTCTTGACAAGCCAGGCCAGAAAAAATATCATGGTACTGAAATAAATATTTTTACTATGTTTATAGAAAAAACACTTTTATATTTAATTTAAATACACATTACTAGAAGGCTAGCTGAGGCCAGCGATGAGCACACAATCTTGCCCACCTCAGGTGCGAGTGTAATGCGAAACATCTATCTGATGGATTGACAAAAGAAAAATAGGCATATTTTTTTTTACCGATGATTCTTAATATGAATAAATATTAAAATATTACGATACCTGAAGTAAAGAGCTGATCTCCAAGTGGGTAGAGAGTCGATAGCTCGATACATTATGAAGACCCAACCCTCTTGAGAGGACGCTTGATACACAGTAAATAAACTGGTTGCTGTGAAATAATATTTCAACAATTAACAGATACTTTATAATATTCAATGTTTAAGCCATTGTTTTTATAAGAAACAAGAGATTTCTCTTTTAGGGCTCCCGTTTCTTCAGTGAAATTCTTCATCCATGAAATCATGTGATAGTTTTAGCAACTTTTTAAGGTGGTTTTTTTCTTCAATCATATGATTTTTTTTATAGGATAAGGGGCAAACGAGCAGTAGTGCAGTCATTGAAGCAGTATTGGTCCGAATTTTTTTACTGTGAACCGAATTGCATACAATTTTGGAATTACATCTTACCATTAACTTCAAAAGTGAAAATGATTTGAACTCCGCAATCACCGTGGGGGTGGTTGCCACCCCTTCTCGGGGTTTAATTTTTTTTTCAATATAACCTCAGATATCGATAGAAGGGTTAATTTTAAGCAAAAAATCATCTGTAAAGTTTTTCGAAATATCCAATACTTTTCAAGTTATTGGCTCTCGCAACTCGCAAAAACTCGCATTTTTTTCACGTTTTTCATCGGTTTTTTGCAAAAATCTCCAGAAATATAAGTTTTATCTTATATTTTATAAGTTTAGTTTTATAGTAGTTTTATTTTATAAAGTATTCTAAGTGCAATATTAAGCTAGATATTAAAGATCAAAGCTGTTTTTTATTTTGTCTGAAATTTAATCGATGTGGTCAATGCCATCTAGCGGCGAGCAAATGCATTTTATGCATTATAATAAAAAGGATTTTGTAGCGCTTGAAATAAGCTTTAAAATGAACACTATTAAAAGTCTTTTGCAAGATAAGTGAGCAGTATTGCAAATAAATTTTCTTTTAAATCAATGAGTTTCATAAGTGCCATTTCCACCAAAATTAAAATTAATCGTATTCCGCCTAGAATTAACTTTATTATGAAGAGTTTGATAGATTGTATCAGTTTGGCTGCTTCAGGACACATATTTTCAAAAAAGTCACAATTAAAAAAAAAACAAAATTATTTTTTTTAAATATCTACCTTTTTTCATAATATCTCAAAAATGACGACAGATAACGTCACAGAATACATATACCCTACGGATAACGTTTAAAAGCGTGGGGATGAAAAATTTAGGTATTTTTCTGACAAACAATTTGGTTTATTTTGTTTTTTCTGTCAAACAAAAATTTACGGAGATATGATTGTTTGAAGAGCGCGTGGCAGCGCAATCACAGCCTCTCTTAAGCCATTTAACCCTTCACCGTTTTAGAAAAAGGTTTTTTACTATATATTGCAATGAAGGATGTTGTAGCTCTCTTAATAACCTTTAGAATGTTTTTTTATAAATTGTGATAGCATGAAAATTTAAGCAGTTATGGTCCAAAAACTTATCATATTTATATTCTACTTAGTAACTGAAAATTTCGTGTGAATATTTGGAGCAATGTAAAAGTACGCAGTATAAGAGAGACCCAAAACTATTGTAATGTGTATATATATACATAATATGGCTCATATGTTTTGGAAACGTAGGCGTGAATACATACCAACGTTCTTATATGTATATATAACACATTTGAGCACGTGTTTAATAACTTGACTTGGTAACAAAAACATTCATCCAAGGGATTGGGGGTGGGTCATGAATGACGGTTTATTAAATCCACTTCAGTCTGTAGATCCACCCGTACCACAAGAACTGCTGAAAATGATTTTTTGCTACTGCAAAAAAGGATGGGGAGATGTCTTGCGGATGCAGAAAAGTTGGTCTGTTTTGTAGTTGTAACTGGAACGTGCAGTGGAGATAACTGCCAAAATAGCCTTCCAATTCAGCCAGGAGATGTTGAATGTGACAGCGACTCCGACATTGAGTCATGAATAATAATATTTTATCTACACTAATGTTGTAACATTCTACTTATGTTTCCAATACTTGACTTATAATAACTACTGTTATAGCTCAGACAACAAAAAACTCAATTTAAGCAATTTGACATGATGTTACAATATCCAAATCGATATCGTAAAATCTCATTATAACATTGTGCTGGTGGGTGAGCCTTATGTCAAAATTCTTAACAGCGCGCGCTCGCTCCTGATTGGCCCTGCGCGCGCTGCAGCTGCGCTCTCATTGGTTAGATTTTAATGGCGACAAGTTCACTGTGACAATACACGTAGCGTGAATTTAATGTTTCGCAATGTTTGATTAATTGATTAATTGCATTAGTGAAGATAAAGTTGTGTATGCAACTGCATATAACACGGGTATTAAAACACTCGTGACTAAAATGATAAAATCACATTCGAGTTTTAATACCCTTCATTATACAACAGTTGCATAAACTACTAATATTTTAATAATAATTGTAAAATTTTATATAATTTGTAAATATTTTATTCAATAAATGGCAATTTTTTACTCTAAATTAAATTATTTTTAAATATGTAATCATATAATATATTTACTGTTTTAATTTAGGGGTAGCTTTAAGGGTATAAAAGCTTAAGAATATGATAATCATATTCGAGTGTGAAATAATATTTAAATCCTTATCATTTTAACAAAAAAAAAATTTTACAATTTTTTATCAAGGGGTAGTTTTCAAGGGTTGGGGGGTTAAAATTTGATAATTATTATAGAGAATATAACATATTACTTACTCTATACTTAGGTACATCTTTTTATGTCACGCCAAAGTATTTTGTTGTGATTTTTTCCATTATAGGGGTTGTTTGCATGGGTTGTAAGATTTTCAAGGGGTTGAAAATGATTTTAATATGAGGTAATTGTGTTAGAAAACACTTTACAATTTCACCATTTACTATTAGGTATGTTTTCTAGCGACGAATGGCTCAATGTCAATTTTTCTAATAAGGGGTTGTTTACACCCCTTAAAAATAATAGGCGGAGTTCAGATCATTTTCACTTTTGAAGTTAAGGGTAAGATGAGCCTAAATCCAAAATTTCATGCAAATCGGTTCACAGTACAAAAAAATCGGAGGTAAGACCGTATTTTTCGCTTCAATGACTGCACTACAGATGATAGATGACTACCGCCGCCCATAGACATCTGCAAAACTCGAAGCTTTGCAGGCGCGTTGCCGGCCTTTTAAATAAGAGTAAGCTCTTTTCTTGAAGAGCCCCAGGTCGGTAGGCCCAAAAAGTAACCCAGTATATCATATACAAGGTTACTTTTTGGGCACCGGCCAAATTTTCAGGTTTGGTTCAGAATCAATAATACATTCGATTTATGAAATAATTAGATAAAATTACTTTGTCCCATGTTATAAATATATTTCTTGGCCACCACGTGGCATCTGACTCGCGAGTGTCGCTCGGCCGGCGAACAGCGATCAGTGAATTTTTAAAGACCATTTCAAACAGATTTTTATTTAACAAAATAAAATGCGCTTGGAATGAAGTTTACTTCCTTATTTTAAAATTTGGCTGGTGACCAAAAAGTAACCCTGTATATGATGATTAATGAACCCCATCGTGTTTTCCTTTTGCGGCATAGTGACTTCGGGTGGTTACATAGAGAAACAGGTTACTGGTACGACCCGTACAGGTTTTGTCGGTACCGGTAACCTGTTTCTCTATGTAAGCACCCTAAAAGTAGGTCCACACTTGAATTTTTTACTATTTTACTACGTGCTTGGAATTGAGATTGAACTTATCTCCTCACTGAACTGACACTGCTCCTAGAATAATAATTATGAACTAAGTACAAAGGAGATATTTACCAAATTCTTCAAATCCATTAAATCCCATTATATATTTTGACAAATTCAGTTTCATACATTTCATTCCTGGGGGACATTGATATCCAGAGTTTGGTTCAGGGGAGCAAAAAGTGTCAGGAATAGCCAAGGAATTTATTGTTACTTCGCTAAAAAATATAAGAAATTATTGGATGATAGCTGTTTTTCCTTAACCAACTTCAATAAGGAGGTTAGAAATTCTAATAATTCTTTAAAGAGATTACCTACTAATAATGATTTTATATTAAGGGGAGTAAGGGATGATGCTCTGCCACAGATAGGTTCAGCGCGACCAATGAAGTTCCTTTCGTGCACAGTTTGTGAGTTTCCGGTGACAGGGGAAGGGAAATAGGGGGAAAGGGGAAATAGGGGGAAAAGGAAAAGAGGGGAAAAGGAAAAGAGAGGAAAAGGAAAAGAGGGCAATACATTAGCATATAAAGTATGTGCGCAGGATTCCTACTGCGATGCGGCCACTTTTTAAAAGGGAGCGCAGATCGGCCTCCGACGCACCAACCGACACAAAATTTCCTCATTATGAAATGAGGAAATTTTTAGACGACGTTCGGCGTCTTCCGCACTCGGAAAAAATTTTCATACATTCATTTATACATTCTTTCATGACGGTAAGCGACAAATGAATGGCGCACAGAAACAAAAAAGACGCCCATAGGCGTCTGCCGCATTGAATGGGTTCAGCTTGGGCTGCAAATCATTGCTTATTGAGCGTATTTCGTAGTGGGTAGGAATTATATCTTTTTTTCTAGACTCTAGGGACACTTGACACTATTGTTTGCATGACTTTCGGATTACTAGGAATTTGATGAAAAAATATTTCAATTCAGGCAAATTGTAGTATATAAATTGTAAATTGCACATCAACAGCATCAAAATCAAAATTTGTAATTAAATTTCCTGATTTCCATTCAGTTGCTATACAAATACAATGTCTGCCCTAGTCACAGAATACCTAGATGGTACTATGTTACCTGATTTTAGTTAGGTTTCGTAGGCACAATGATATTACAATTTTGTTAAATACTTACTTTGGATCAGTCGTGTTCCTTACACAATGGTGTGTGAGTTCTCCAAAAAATTGAACACCCAATAAACTATACAGAGACATAAAAAATAGAAAGAAAAGTGTCACATTATAGATTTGTTGACTTGATCTCCTGCAAAGACAATGTCGAGTTAATGGATATTACTGTTATCACACATTTATGTTCACTATAAAGTTGTATAAATAGGCCTTCTCTTATTATGGCTAAAACAGTAAAATATTTGTTTCTTATGACCATTATACCTTTGAAATTTAAAGTTATAAATATACATATACAGGGTTACCACCGGCCAAATTTTCAGATTTGATTCAGAATATTATGAAATAAAACAAATAAGAAAAATAATAATGGAAATCCACACGAAAATAAATACCGTGTGGGTAACATAATCGATCGTTGCCGCCGCGAGCTGCGCGCGGCTAGATACGCAACACAATCAGCTGTTGAGGTCAACATTCTCTTCGGGTGCTAATGCGCGTAGGTATATTTACGGACTGTTTCAAATCGATGTTTATGTAACAAAATATTACAAATAAGACGATAAAATTAAAACACACCCTTGTAATGATGTTTATTTCCTTATTTTTAAATAGGGCCAGTGATAAAAAACTAACCCTGTATATTCATTTATTGCATTCATAACTTATAAGAAATTATAATTGTACTTACTTGAAAATTTGATTAATTCTTGCTTTTGGCATAGAGAATTTTAAAAACACTCTTAAAAATCTAATCATTATTAAGGGCCTGGGAGCTCTCAAAATACTCAAATAACTATATCTTGGCACAATTCCGGTTAATTCAAACATTTGCAGTAAAACCGATACCCAGAGCAAAAACACCATGGAAGCGTCAAATTGACACCAGTGATCCTTAAGATATGCAACTTCACCCTGTAGAAAATGGACATAATATAATTTTGTAATAAATCATAAGCAAAAAGAAGATACTGTAAATTAAAAATAAAAGATTACCTTTAGAATGCCCCTTATATGCATTTTTGCTATCATTTCAGCAGTAAATAAAAGGGTAACAGAACAGTCTACAGCAAAGGTAATAATTTGTAGATAAGGATACTTTTCAAAAGATTTAGGTGTATTGAGGGAAACTGACATTAAACTTAAAAGGGCACAAAATCGTAGAATTCTGCGAACCCATAGCTGAAACAGAGAGATATGAATAAATTTAATCTAAATATTACTTAGGTAAGTTATTTTTTGTATTTTTTATTATGCAAACGAGCAGTCGGAGCCATTTTCATTACTACCAAAGCAGGCATCCACATAGAGGCTATACAGATGCGCTGTCCTCCTTTCTCCTCCCACCTCCATGGGCCACCGGTTACTTACACACCGCACAAAGTGCAAGAGCACAGCTGTCACTTTACGCTTCTTGTGTAAGCGAAAGGTACCTTCCCGATCGTGCCGGCCCAATTCGGCTGCGTGCAAGCATGCAGTGTGGCACTCTTAGTAGATTTGTATATGGGGGAATCCGAGCAGTCAGAACCTTTACATGACTACCATTGCCTATAGACATCTGCAGTTGAATGATTGTTATGCAGATACATTACCTCCTTCCCACTAAAGGGCCACCAACAGCAGATACTCATAAACCGAACAAAATGCGACTGTATAGTTACTAAACGGTTGTATCAAGTGAGCGAGATGTACATTTGCGGTCGTCCTGGCCCTATTCTGCTGTAAAGTAGCATGGGACAACTAAAAAGATTGTTCATGAAAATTTGTAGTAAGAGGTAGTGCCACACACAGTCGAATTGGGCCGGCACGACCGGGGAGGTACCTCTCGCTTACACGAGACCGGCGCAAAGTGACAGCTGTGCTGTCGCGTTTCGTGCGGTGTGTTAGTAGCCGGTGGCCCACGGCGGTGGGAGGAGAAAGGAGGGCAGCGCATCTGTATAGCCTCTATGCGGATGTTTGTGGGCGTCGGTAGTCATGAAAATGGCTCCGACTGCTCGTTTGCCCTCCTATACCATAAAAAAAAAAAAAAATTAAATTTCCAAATATTACCTTGTTGACCCATTCGATATCAGCGCTTTCATTTAAAGACTCTTCGGGTCCATAATCTGCAAGTACGGGTTCCCCCTTAAGACTTTGCTTGCGACCCAACATTTTAAGTTGATCGAAATGTTTTATTTTATGATTTATGGATCATACAATCAGTTTGTTTTTAGAGTTAGATTGCGTGTAGCATAGTACACTAATCATGGTTAGATATTTATTGGCAATCGCCTTAACTTTTAATGTAAATAAGTATAATATTGGACGTACTTCCAGAACTTAGAACTTTGATTCGGAAAAATCAATAACCGAGCTTGTCTTTGTTATTGTTTTTGACGTAGACATTGACCAATGACTATTGACATTTGACAGTTTCCACTTTCTAGAGGGGGGAAATCTTGAACAGAAAACTGTACATAATAGTTATACTTCGTTTTTGCTTTCTTCTTGCTAAAAACCGGTTACTTTTTAAATTATTAACAACAGTTCCATCAAAAAA
>LUGF01006372.1:45151-56938 GCA_001625245.1 Calycopis cecrops
ATATTTTCCAACTATTATAATATTATTTATCTATATCTATACTAATATTTTAAAGAGGTAATATTTGTTTGTTTGTTATGAATAGGCTCCGAAACTACTGGATCGATCTGAAAAATTCTTTTACGAAAAGTAGATGTTCATCAGTTATGTCAGCTACATCTTTATTAACATTATTCTTCATGCACCCGCGAAAGTTTCAGAGTCAGTGCGACTAATTATAGACAGATGGCGCCACTGTATTATAGGATATAGATTTTTATATTATTAAGCTGATAATAGTGTTATATTAACTATATTATATGTATTTTACATTTGTATGTTCCATTATATTTCAAATGCAAATGGTTAAAAGTTGTGACTATTGCTAAACCTCATGTGCCCACTTGTATAGGAAATAATATTTTAAGTAGAATACCTTTAGACAAATATAAAATTGTAATAATTATATTAATATAAAAACACATATAATATTAATATTACAGGGCTACAAATTGTGATGGGTGTGGAGCAGAATTTCCAGGATGCATTGTTACTGGCAGACCGTTACTTTTACATCACTCTATGTGGACTTGCTCCAAATGCGAAGCATGTGCACAACATCATGAACTTGTTTTAAGACATTCATGTCCTTTATGCCATTCACCCCTCTAAGAGTTCTAAGTAATAATAAAAAAAATATAAATAAAAATGCACTTTTCATCAAATACCGACAATTTTATTTAATTTATTACATGTAATACAATGGTTAATTCAAATACAAACTTTCAAGTTTACATTCTTATTGCAAGAAAGTTTACTCTTTTCTTGACTAGATACTTATACAAAGTTCTCAACAAAACATTGATCTTTTCTTGGCTCTTATGCTTAAAAATAATAAATGATAACCTGGAAATATCTAGATGTATTGAAGATCTGTACTGAATTATTGACCACAAAGCCGTTAAAAATAAAATATGAAGTTCAAAATCATAACAAGTAAAATGCTTCAAGTTACTACTAAAAATCACCATTATACCATCTAACTCACAAAGTTATTGGGCAAAATTATTAGGCATTTCTAATTTAGAAAACTGTAAGGTATTGTCAATTATTTGAAATAATTCTGGTGGTTGTGGGATTCTACCTGTTTCCAACTTTGACCACAAGGGAATATTATTAAGTGATATTTCAAATGCGCCTGATGAAACCAGTTGACCTTCAATCATATTTGCAAGGAAGAACATCATCATGCAAGCATATAATTTGTTTTCCAGGCACCAACTCCACCATGCTGGCTGAGGCTTGTTTAACCAAGCAAAAATGTTCACTCCACTAAGTATGCACATGATTAAAATCATTTTGCCAAACCCCTAAAATAGACAAAAAAAAAAGATAAATATTTAATATACTCATGTCAACATTTGGTATTGTACAATTCTATATGCTTTTATACACATAAAATCTTATCCTTATCTTGTGTATGTTTGTTATTCTATCATGAAACTATGGAAAGGTTGAATTGAAAATTGTCACAAATACAATACAGCAGGACCTCTTTAATCCGAACTCTGAAAATTTAGCCCCCGTTCGGATTGGTGGAGCGTTCGGATTATAGGGGTATAGATGATAAGGGTATTTTTTGTGAATAAAACTACATAATAGGTACATACATAATACAATATTTGTATTCACCTATAAACGTTACATATTTTATTCAACATTTTTGAAGAAATCCAGTATTTTGGTTTGTCATGTGGTGTTTAATGACAAATAAAAAGTTTTGTCTCGTAATTTACGTAAAAGCATTTTTTCTGGCAAAGGAATATCCACTTGATCAGCCCATTCAAGACATGTATTTAAGGCAGACATGGCGCTTGAAAGGAAAACGGGTTTAGCGTGTGAAATCTCTTCATTTTCACCATCACATTCCTGTGTTACTTGCCGTATAATTTCATCGTCAGTAAGAGGTTCAGTTTCATTTAGGTCATCATTGCTTAGTAAGAAGTTATTAATTATATAATAACAAAATAACAAAATATATAATCGGATAACAAAATCAAATACGCGTACTACCTACTCGACGTTCGGAAAGTAACTGGCGGGCGAGAGCGAGACAGCGCGGGCTCGGGTCGGGGGTTCGGATTACAGAGGTGTTCGGACTAGAGGGGGTTCGGATTAAAGAGGTCCTGCTGTATATATGAATTTACCTAATCTTATTTATACTTATAATATTATTAATAAATGAAAGTTAATTTACTTAATCATGCAATTTCTATTTATAATTATGAGAAGAAGAAAATGGCAAATAAATATTTTTATCCTATTGTATATGCACCTCTTTTGACATACTGTACATATTACTGCTAAATCTATGTACTTTTTGTTGTGCACTTTCCACTGTTCTTATTTACTAATATTAATATGACTTCAAGGCAAAAATTCAAGACTAAAATGTTATCAAGAGGAACAGTTAGTAGTATCTCTTCAGTTCTTGTTATGGCAAAAAAAATACTTACAATCAATCTTGAAAGATACATGTTGAATCCGGGAGGGTCATAGTTTGCACCAATAACAGATATTTCAGGATATTTTTGCTGTATAATGCCAGCATAGTCTTCATAAACTTTTCGATATCCACAAGAGTAACTGTAAATAATATAAGTAGTATATTAACTTGTGTGACTCAAGTTAAAGTTGCATATTTTTTACATAAAACAGCATTCTGCAGCACCCTGGACATGGGTTTATTTAAATTCAAAGGAGAGAAGTCAGAGGGTTGAAGAGTAGAGCTCTGGTGGGGTTGGGGAACAGTGCTCTTACTGAAATAATAATAATAATTACATTACATGTAAAAACTCAAACTAAAACAACTAGTTTTTTTAATATTAAGCTCTAATATCTCTATATATCTAATATTAATATATACAAACAAGTTGTGCCCCGTACTTTCACCTGTGTTTAATTTGAAAGTAATCACTGATATTCCATATAACCTTCACCCCCTATTTCATTCCCTTAAGGATTTTATTTCTAAAAAATCTTCCTTAGTGCTCACTTACATCATAAAAGGAGCCCCTGTACCAAATTTCAAGTTTCTAGGTACAATAATTTTGGATGTGTGTGTGATTTTGGATATTTAAATAAGTCAGTTTTGCCCTTTAAATATGTATAGATAAAGAATGGAGAAGTAACAGACAGTATAAAGGAAATAATATGACCTTATACAGAAGTGCTAATTAAAGTATATTACTTTGACAGCTTCTTATTATAATCATCAGCAGTGTATTGCTTTACAAATAGTTCTTTTTAATGAAATAATTGACGTTTATTTTTGTGTTTATTTTAACAAGAAACCTAATTATGTTCGACACAAGTTTTACAAACTGTATCTAATTATTACTCTAGACAGTAATAAAAAAATAGTCCTTTACAAATTACATTAACTTTTATATGGATTCATACTAAATACATACCAATAGTAAATATTCATTATATGACCAACTCCTTGTCCTAGTTTAGTTATACCTTCACCATCATTTTCATTTGCAAATACGTAATTGTCGTTCAATAAAAATAAACATAATAATAAACTAGTGATAGAAAGGGAAAAACAAAAATTGGCAAACAAGGCCATCGTCAGGAAAAACTATGAAATTAAGTATAATCTTATTAATATGAATAAAAAATTATGGAGCTAACTATAAAATAAAATGTTACGATTAATAATTTTAGGTTGTCACAGTGTGTGAAATATTAATAAAAATACATCACATCCGCAGAATAGAAATCTTATGACTTTGCAGTTATCACTTATCGAGATAACGAAGAGATTTTATGCTATTTAAACAATAGAGTTACGTTTTACAATAACAACTGAAGTAAAAATTATTTTACTCATTCACTGTTTAGCTTATCATAGACATAAACTTTAGAGATATGGCAGAGAGTAGAGAGATGTCCAATTATTGACTGATGAGCGATGACAATATATTTTGTTGCTTTCCATTTACAGTCTGAATATACGGGACGGCTAGACTGACAGCCCATGGGCACCTCTGCTGGTTTCGTCCAAATTTCTAACCCAGCCTGTCCTAGCTAGTGGTGAGACGGTGATTGCGATCGCCGTGAAAAATCACTGTGATATTCATAAACAGCGCCAGCAGTGATTGAATCACTAGGTACATGCTCACAGCGACCAGTCACTGTTATTATACGTTCGCTGTGATCGCTGGCAGTGATGCAGCTCACGGCGATTTTTCACAGTGATTTCTACCGGTCACCATTTAACTCTAGCGCTAATCCTCTTGTTTTGACTTGTATAGGCTTGTCGTTTTGTTTTTATTGTTAATTGCGATCAGTTCATTTAATATATTTTGATTTAGGTGCGTGAAATGTAACTGCTCGATAACGGATAGCAATAACTAATAAAAAGTTGGTTTTTAATTAAATATAATTATTAATTACGTAATAATATTACTGTATTTAAAATATTTTCTATAAAGTAAAATTATTTTAAAAACTTTTAGTATCTATTTCTTCATGATAAAAGACGTATTAATTTCAGTTGACCGTGTTAACCTATTGTTTACTAACATAGCTATTATGCACTTGACGTTTAGGATTATTGAAAATGTTTGTTTTGACCTTTTTATAACACAATTTAATGTTATTAAAATAGATAGGTTTAAGACTTGTTAGAAAAGATACGTGTTTACGTAAAGGAAATAGGGATATAGACAAGTGACCTTCAAAATGCGATATGAAATATCGTGATCACCGCTAGGCGCGGATTAAATCACTGCTTACTATCTACGGCGATTTTCCTACAACTGCTCAGGGCGATTTGCTGCTATTCAAATATCACTCTTAGGCACACCTCTAGTCCTAGCCGCTGAAGTAACGATATCTAAGATTAAAAAATACAAGGGTTAAAGGCTTAAAACTGCACATTTTGAATATGAGAATACAAAAAATTGCATGACTCGAGAATTGTTGTAAAAAACGTTCGAAAATTGATGCATAAGGGCATACAGAAAATGCGTATATCTTGGATCATAATTCATAATGTATATTTTGGAAATCCCAAGGTATAGAAAAACTGCACATTGACCAAAAAAATTGTACATCCCTCAAATTTTCGCTAGTGATCCAATATTTTGCAATAAAACAAAAATCAACTTCTGGAATCTGTTTATGGCTTTTGGCCAGGACAGGTTGGGTGGCGTTGTGAACTCTTAGTGGAACAGCTATTAGGACAATAGACATTTGTGTTTTGACATTGACAAATGGTTGACGATAATAAGATGAGTAGAGATTAAAACACTATAAAAGTAGAAAATTTAGTAAAAATTGTTAAACTTAGAGTTTCGACGAATAGAACTTTCGTATAAATTCAAAAAGTTATTTTTTTTAAATCATGTCTCATAGTCATTGTCATGGACATTGTGACCATGGACCAAGTTCTGATGATATAGGTCTACAGTATAATTTATATGAAAAAATTGATAAAGCGAATTTACAATGCTTAAACGAGAAGGTTGAGGGATCAGGGATAACAGTTTTTAAATCCTGGGATAACAGGTTAGATATAACAGATGTAAGTAGCTCAAATATAATGGTATCTATATTATACTAGCTGCGTCCCGCGGTTTCACCCGCGTAACTTTCGATCCCATGGGAATATCGGGATGAAAAATATCCTATCTCTCAAGTTGGATCGAACTGCACATGGTGTGCGAATTTTATTATAATCGGTTAAGTGGTTTAGGAATCCATTGAGGACAAACATTGTGACACGAAATTTATATATATTAAGATTTTCCCAATCTTTTTCAGCTCACGGCGCAATTTCGGGTTTAGTATTTAGTCACGGCGCCCTACCTAAGCTAGCTATTTTCAAAACAAACAGTCGCAAGATATAGGTACTTACGATAATAGTAGTTAGGCAAGAACAAAAATTACTCCATTGTATGAAATAGAATCTTTTTTTTAAATTTCGTATGTGTCCTTTTGGTCGATAAGTTTTACTGAGATTATTTTCTTTACCGATGTAAGCACCTAATAATATACTCAAGCATATACGAAATGGATCGACTCACTGTGCCCCTCTTTACTTTCTATAGTGCACTAGGGCGCCGTGGTGCACACTTTGGGAACACCTGTTTTAGACAATTTAATTTAATTAATGGGATTGACCATAATATTGAATAGAAACAATAATTTAGTCATAACTATTTTTATGTTAAAGTTAGCAATACTTTTAATGTTAACATTAATGTTCATTCTAACCTTTTAGTTTGTTGAGAGTGATGTTGATCAAGAGCTACTTTTTAATATACCATTTACGGGTAATGTAAAACTTAAAGGTATTAGAATAGCTTCAGAAGATACAGACTGTCATCCAGCAGAAATGAGACTGTAAGTTTTGATTACATTTTAATTTTAATCATATCTTACATAAATTTTAAGCATGAATGTTTATGTGACCTGTGATTGTTACACTCACAATTTTCATCAAAATAAATAGTTCCTATGATAGTTAGATATAGATGTTCATAAAGCTTTAATAATAATGATAGGCTACATCAGGTTATATCAATACATACTAAGTCCATGCTAAGAAAAACAAAAGTTTTACTTCGCATGGATAGTACTAGACAGTATTTAGTCACAGGAACTACTAGCAAAACCTAGCTCATTAATGCCACATGAAATGAATTTAATTAACACATTCAGTGCCAGTAACCCGCTGGGCTGGTTCTCTAAAATTAATCTATACATGCAATAAAACAGTAAAATCAGTGTGTCTGTAGGTACATTGAATATATTTACGAAAAACTAATTGGGGGCGATGTAAAATAGTATTAGAACACTTTTCAATGTTTTTTCATTTTTTGTTTGTATTTTTTGTCTGTCTGTTTGTCCGGGCTAATCTCCGAAAGTACCTACTGGACGGATTCGAATGAAACTTATTGTGGTTTATAAATACTAAGGCTCGACGTCTAGAATAATTTTTACTGCGGGAAAATCGCTCATTCCTACGGGAAATTTAGTAATTATACTTTACCCGACGGATTTGAAAATTTGAATATATAAATACGTTACACGAACTAAGTTGAGGGCACCAGCTAGTCTTACGTATAAAATGAATAACGGTTATTATAATTTCGTATTACACCAAAACTAAAAAAATAAAAACTGAATAATATTCAAATGATAACGACTCCGCTTTTATCGGTCTAATATGATGCTCCTATTATTTCTCCGATTAAGACCGACCGACAGAGAGAGCTGAGCGGTCTACGTAAAATGCGACCTTTGAGGGCATATTTTTTTAGTAATTTTTTCTCTTATTTCTCATACGCCATACGCTCTCGATCACCTTCATCAGAATATGTAATTATGTCAATGTTACTCGAGAAAGACGAATTTTCAAAATGAAGGCCACCCAATTTCCTTTTTCTTGATATATTGGACAATATCGACTGACTACATTCATCAAATTGTCCATCAGTATTATTAAATAATGCCGGGCTAGGGCTACATTCGAGTCACTTATCCCTCTTTCGACGATTATCTATAAACACGAAACGTAAAATAAGATTTGTGATAAATTATCAAATGTTGAGTACCACTAAATAAATTACGGCAGTATTTTCCTTTTCGACTGTTTTTTGTCCATTTCACTATTAAAAACACCTGAAACTGTGTTTAACTGAGCTTATAATCAGATCGTGTAACAAATATCCTTCTTACACAAATATACAGCTCAAAAAACCTTTAAGTAATGCCAGATGACCCGCCTGGCGGGTTCACTTACTCCGATTAACTATGCCGCGATGCCGGTGACCCGCCCAGCGAGTTCATAAAAAATATGAGTGGCATCCTTGATTTCGATAAAAAATTAAGGTAGTGCTGAAAGTGTTAATACTTTGCTTATTCACACTGCACAAGAAGTATACCAAGACAGATTTTGTGAGTATATCATCTATGTCTGTGATTTTCATAGATATCATTCTTAGAAGCTCTTCGACTTAAAAGTTAAGGATGCGACCATATAAATATAAGGCAAGGGTTCGAACCCTGGCTACTAACATGAAACATAATTGCCTATTTAAAAAATATAATTTTATTTTTAAACTATTTCAGATTCAAAAATAAACCAAACATGACATTTGATAATGTTGCAATGCAACCAGATCAAGCTTTTGAATTACAGAAAGATACGGAAGGAATCTTAGAGTACACACCAAAGTACGTATTATTTATCTAAACTTTATGTAGTAACTGAGACTCAAATTTAGAGCAGTTAATATTTCTTCACCACTAGGTTTGACTAGTCAAAGTCCAAATTTGTGTATAAATCCATTGATCAGATAGCTTAAGGCAATATTACACGGGTCAACCAAATAGCCTCAATTCCATTGAAAAACATTGAACATTGCACATTGTAGGACTTTACCAATATACACGTAAATAATTTATTTAACATTGAATGTTCACTTAGTGCATTGTGATGTCGCGCCAACTCGTACGTGCGGGAGTATCGTTAATATGCGACTATTTATTAAATGAGATAAATAAAAAGAAAAAAAGAAAATCTAAAAATGTATCTGCTTGCGCAAACCAAAATAACTTTGGAACATAAATTTCATCCATTGAGCAGCCACTCTTCGTAGATTTCTTTATTTTAGCTATTTCATAACTAATAATAATAAGCCGATTTCGGCTACGGCGGCCGTCTATATAGACGTGCCTTCTGCGCAGGACATATTAAAGTGCACAAGTGTGCGCGCAAACACAAGTGCACTCTCTATTCCCTCACTCTTATATTCCGATGGGACGGCATTCCGACACGACCGGTAAGAAACAGGCGCAGGACCTACGGCTTAACGTGCTCTCCGAGACACGGGGGTGTAACACCGCCAACTTCCTGACTCCGGACTGTTATTAGAAATTGAAAAATCCCAATAACAATTTTCGGTCCGACTCGGGATTCGAACCCGGGACCTCACGTCTGTGATTGAACACGCTTACCACTAGACCACGAGGCAGTTATTTCATAACTATATCGGGTGCGAATACTTTTTATTTTTAGCTTAATATCCTCTTCGGTAACTCCTTCAATATTCCCTCCTCCATAAATAGCGGAACATGACTGTCACGCCACTTGAAAACCATCGAAAACGAAATAAATCCACGTGCGCAAAATGATGGGACGACGTGCGTACGCTTCGTTGTCGTGCTCTGAATGAGTCAACGTTCAATCTACATGTTACATGTTTCAATTGCATTGAACAATGACCGAATTGACCAATACTGCATTGAAAGCGTTCAGCGAAAAGAAGCTTACAATGAGATTGCACAATCCCATTGAAATGTATTTAGATGTATCAATGCTATTGAAGCAATTAAATTGAAAGTAATATTGAACAAAAATTGACCTGTGTAATATTGCCCTTAGTAATGAAACTGTGGTATGAATCTGCCGCCTTTGTGTCTAATACTATCTTGCCCTAAAAATCATTTTTTTTAAATTTTATTGACTGGAATTCTGATACTTACATGTGCAGCTAGTTTTACACAAACATTAAACATTTTTTTTCAGGATTGTCACATTCTCTTCAGTTTCACATCTAACAATATATTTTCCGAGTAATTTTGGGGCAGAAAATACGAAAATTTATTACATTGGTTTAAAAGGTGAATGGACGCCTGGACATAACCATGGTGTTACAATTTGTACATATGAGTCTAGACCGATGCTAGATGATCATAAACAAAAGCATTTAGACCCTGTAAACAAAACAATTGACTAGGTATACGAGTTATTTTATAGGTGTCTGTGCAATTTTCAATAAAAGGATTATTTGTAAAATGTTTTTTTAATCACCCTATTTTTTTGGAAGTAAAAGAGGCAGCAGCAACACAAAGTTTAAGATACCTTTGCTGGATTGCAGTCGAATTTATAATGTATGAGTTATTATGTCGCGTTTCTTGCGGAAGACACGAGGCAATGAGGGAATTATTACCTGGTTGAACATTGCCTATAGGCTATAGGCTATAGGCGTCATTGTTCGCTTGTCACAACCTTATCCTACAGATCCTTTGCCTATTACTATGTAAATAAAAAAAATTGGTGGGTAGATGGGTACCATAAGAGGTCGAATCGGTTAATAGCGCCGTTTGTCGAAGCAGGTATGAAATACATTTTCCCCAGACTATTATATTATTTTCTCAGAGTGTGAACGCATTATGTGAGCGGGGTGCGAGGTAATGCACATTGTTACTGCCGTCCTTGTAAATTCAGATTTAACAACATTAATTTTGCGATTTTTGCGTGACGAAGATTTTGTAGTCTTTCAATTACGAAATGAAGTTCCGAGGCCTCAACTCGTGAAGTATTTGACAGATAGAGAAAGAAAGAAATTCTGTTCTAATCCTTAGGGCGTGTAGAGGAGCACTAGGAGAAGATTTTCAAAAATTCCACCCGAAGTGGGTGAAAAACTTTAATATGAAAGTTCTACGCCGTTGAAATTTGAGACTTAAAAAGGAGACGTTTCATTTCTGGCCCGCATGATGTACATAAAGCTGTAGATCGGCAAAAAATTGACTATCACATTAAAAATACAAACACATTTGTATTTGATTTGGTCATTTGGTTCAAAAATAAAAACAATCTCATTATTTACGATCAAATGTTAGACGACGAACTGTCAAGTTGACGTTAGTACTCCAATGTATGGGTTTTAAACACTTCGTGAACCCAAAAACGAGGTAATTTTAAACAAAATTGTAAGTTGATTGCTGTTATGTATATTTTTAGAAACCTGCTCACAACTGTACATCATGGAGGCCAAATGTCCATACAAAAATGAAACGTCTCCTTTGAACTTTAGATGTTTAGGTACTACAAGTTATTGAATACATGTCATATTTTTCTGAACATTAGCCTTCGATCCCTTCAAAAGGGAAATTTGGTATGCAGGTAGCTAATATGTTACCGCTTAGATTTTATCTTAAACCAATATATCCCTTACGTAGTAGACAGACTAGGGCCATAAGACCCATAGGCCACTCATATAAACTCGGAAAGGAAACGTAACCTTATCACCTTCGCCTAGATGTCAACCAGCCAGTGTATCTGCACCATATCGGCACCGCCTGGCGCCTAGGCTAGCCTTAAGCGCGTGGACGCTTCGTTGACGCTTAGTTGACGGCTCGCCGCAAGCGTGTTGACAGCGGTTCGGTTGACTGTTCCGAGGCGAGGAATTTACGTTACGTTTCGCATTAGTTGCGTTGCAGTATGGAGTTTCATACAAAGAATACTGAACGGCACGAGGTGATACTGTTACGATCCCTTTCCGAGTTGATATGTGTGCGGTGACCTTTAGCATGACAGGGCGCATAATTGAAACAAAATAAAAATAGTGATGGCTTGATAGCCGCATCGCCTGTGATTCCCCCATTCGTGCATTCCCTTGATCGGCTTTTACAATCTGCGCGGGATGAGAAGGAGCTAGTACATTCTATGTTTTTCTTTTTATTCCTGACTAGCATGGAAGAATTTTATTTTATTTACCATTAGAGAAGCGCCGAATAGTAGTTTCACCGAATATCAAACGAATATTCTGCGCATCTATTTGCCATGGAGGACATAGGTACCTAAATTCATGAAGAGTGAGTCGATTCTTTTACTATTATAAAGCTTCATAAGTCCGTTAAAGGTAATCACTACAACATTATTATATATCGTAAAATAAAATGATCAGTACCCCGGAGTTGCTTTTTTAAATTGGGCGGGGGGGG
>LUGF01006372.1:76778-100811 GCA_001625245.1 Calycopis cecrops
CTTGTCTATACACCCCCGGATGTCACAGAATATCGGCGTTGAGAATATTTGCGAGAGTGATATTCCCAACTATAAGCCGAGTGACACTCCCATTCGGTGCGAAGCTGCATTGCCGAGGAATAATCATTAAGTTGTACCTATATATAGATAAGTTAGATAATATTAATATTTTCTTTTTTTCTTTTTTCTTTAAATTGTGTTTTTCAGTGTACCTAAAATTCATGTTTTAAATCGTGTCGTTATTTGTTTATTGTGTATTAGTCTCGTATTTTGTATATAGCAGTTGAGTACTGAATAAAGAATTTTCTATTCTATTCTATTCTATTCTATTCTATATTCTTGATTTTTAATTCAAGAGAATTCATATTATTTAATTGCATTTATTAACAAATAACAAAACCTATTATTCAATGAATGCGCAAATCTTAAGACATTTTTTATTATTATATAGATAAAATCGGTATGGTTTAGGGCAGCTTTTAAAGTAGAGCTCAGTTATTAGTGGACGGATGAATAGATGCATTAATAATTGAGATTTTCGCAACCGAAATCGATCTCTCTTTTATTATTTTTTGTTTAACAACACACAGGAACATTTTATATAACGTCACTAAATTTTTTTTAAATATTTACTCAATCGGTAATTTTATTTCATATACATTACGAATATAAAATCAAATGGTAATAAAAATAATTAATTTCAACATTAATGGGACAGTATAATTGTGATTTTTTTAATCGTATAAATATTATAGATTACTGATTAGCTGTGTTAGGCTAGTTTGCTTATGCATATGCAAACAATCTTTTTCCACCTATGAAAGATTTCAAATCAAGGTACAATGAGGAATTAATGAATGGAAACCATGAAGGTAGTTTCTCAAGAACAAAGAAGAAAGATTTTGTTAGAAAAGAAAAAAACTCACAGGTGCCCCTGTCGGCCCAGGCTCCCCTCGCGTGCCTTTCACTCCTTGTTGACCTTTGTACCCTCTTTCGCCAATGTTTCCCTTGGCAACTACTGTTTTATTTTCATGTACGTGATCAATATAAATGACATTCCCCTGTTTCCCTGGTTCTCCAATTTCTCCTTGATCTCCTTTGTCACCAGAAGGACCGACAACGTCCTCCCCGATGTCACCTCTATAACCCACTTCACCTTTATATCCTCTCAGACCCTGAAGTAAATAAAGTTAATAATAATATAGTTATATTAGAATATTAAATTTACAGTAAAACTTTTTTAACATTATGAGGAGGCAAACGAACAGTCGGAGCCATTCATAATTACCAACGCCAATAGACATCCGCATAGACAACTCGTTATACCTTCCCTCTCCATGGACCACCGGCTACTTACACACCGCACGAAACCCGACAGCGCAGTTGTCACTTAATGCCGGTATCGTGTAAGCGATGGTACCTCCCCGGTCATGCCTTCCCATTTCTGCTACACGCATGCATGCAGCGTCATACAGTTACTACTTTAAATATGAAGCAATGAGCATAATATGAGCTTCTTTAATAATTTCAACTCACCGGAACTCCCTGCTCTCCTGGAGGCCCCATCCCACCAGCAAATCCCATCGGCCCGACTGGTCCATAAGTGCCGGGACGACCAGATTCCCCGGGTTCTCCTTTGGCCCCTCTGGAGTTGACACCTCCATCACCAGCCAACCCTTGATTACCCTTATCTCCAAGAGGTCCCGGTAATCCCCACACTCCCGGTATACCATACGGTCCGGGTAGCCCTTGGACGCCATCAACACCACTACACCCGTCTAGGCCGTAGTCACCTCGAATACCTTCAGGGCCTCGGGGACCCTAAAAATATACTTGATTAAATATAAATACATATAGAATATATACTCGTATTATATTCAATTACAAAAACGAACTGCTTCACGGCTTATATCGTAAATCTAGCTTGAAATCTCATCTCCATAAACTTTGTCATGCTTTTTACAGCTACCTATGTGGTCTCCTACGATTTTGATACTAAATGCCTTAAATTTTAAGTGCGCTTGGAATTTAGAGGCATGAAAGATGAATTCTGTAAATGTCCGCTAGTAAGATGTGTGAGGTACTTAGCTTGGGCCCTTAGTCAAAAACAAATAGACAAATCTGAGCATGACAATTATTGTAGTAATTATATAAAATTTTAATAATATTTAGCGTTCCTAAAGTTTGCATGCAGTACCTACCTACAAGCGTAGCTTAGCTTAGTGATTTGTTTGTGAAGGCCTGTCTACTTGTTTATTCCATGCTCAACTTAACCTACATTTATTTTATGGAATTTTCAACTTTTTATAAAATGTATCAAAACGGTGACATTAAAATCTCAAAATTATTATACCTGTGGTCCGATAGATCCTCGGGCACCATAAAATCCCTTTAATCCCTGTAATAGAACACTTAATTAATCAAGTCATAATGTCAATAAAGAAAAAAAATGTATGTACAAAAGAAGAAATGATAATTTATAGTAATATTTTAATATGCATACTCTTTCTCCTTTGTCTCCGTAACCACCCGATTCGCCCAATTCACCGTCTTCACCGATTGGACCAGCTCGGCCTTCGGGACCATCATCGCCATAATCTCCTTGGTCTCCCTGTCGGCCTGGTGGACCAGGGTCTCCTCGGTCACCTTTGATGCCGTCGCACAAACATACGGTTTGATTGCAGACAACCTGCACACAAAAAACAAATGGATTACAATCGAGGAAACTACGTTATCGAACCAATCCTGAGTTTTGAGTTCTATCTACTAATTCTCCACGAAAAGTCCTTCTGTACTCCGCGGATATCGGAGGAGTTAATCGCTTTATCCACACGTTATGGTGAACAGAAACTATATTAGGATTTCTTTTAACTTGTTAGCCACTGGCAGTGTTTGACGGACGCTGTGTAAAATTATATAACGATTCCAAAGAAATCACTTAATTTTTCGGGAGGAAAAGTAGATTTTATTTTATTTCAGATTATAATCTAGGTAAATCACAGGTAAGTGTAATTCAAATCTGTTTAGTAGTTTTGAGTCAAAAAGAAACCAGCATACATCCAAACACTTTGCAATTTAAAATGTTTCATTATACCTAATACTATAATAAACATTTTTAATAAAATAAAAATTAAAATAATATGTACCTAATATCTCGTTAAGTAATTATAGTGTCATTACACAACTTATACACTCAGTAGAGACACTCTAGAACATGTTTAAAATACTAAAGCTTAACATTCAATACCACCTACCACCTTTTTGTGAGAGATAAAAAGTGAAATCGTTGTTTATGTTATATTTAATATAATGTTGATTAAGTCGAGATTATTGTTACTAGGTAACACACTGAACGTGCCTTATCAACCGCACCTGTAACATACATCCAGAGTAAGTGGTCCTTCATACTTCCTACATATTACAGAGAAACGTTTTTTTAATATGGGTTTGTTTTTTTTATTATAATATCTTTATTGTCTGTATATAGGTTTTTCTTATCTAACCTACTGAACCTATTATCTTGCTGTACCAATTTGAACGGCAGAAATATTATTTTTAGCATAGACTAAATAAAAAGTATTATTAAGGGCCGATTTTTCAATCCTCAGATAAAAGATCACCCTGGGAATAAACTATCTCTGTTTCATTTTTTATTTCGTGTTTAAGTGCGATGAGTATAATTTATTCCTAGGGTTAATTTTTATTTGACGATTGAAAAACCGGCCCTTAGTCTATGATTTTTAGTTTAATAGACAAATTTTTGTAGTTAATAAAAATACTACTTGTATGAGTATAATGTATATAACGTCGGATGCTCCCAGTAGTTGCAGATACCATTATTGATTATTGTTGCAATTCTACCGTGCTATCATCAAGTCTCTGATGGTAGTGTCTAGTTTAATATAATATGATAAATATAGTCTAACATATATCATTTGCTCAGCACTAGCAGTAGCGTTTTCCTTGGAATTCGTTACCAGACACCATCTCCTTTGATCAAGAACGCATTTAAAACAATATCAATTTACTGCTTCGACGACGTACAAGCACATGCATTAGAGTTTACTTGCACTCGTATCTAATAAGCTGCATTGACAAAAGTACCATATCGAATTATTAAATGTAAATATCATTTGTTGTTAGGTTGTGGGCAGCAGATTTATGAGATTTATGTCAAAAGGGACTAAAGAGAACGAGATATCCTAAATTGAAATTATTGCTAATAAGCTCGTTTGCCACCTGTTACTAAATAATTGATTTAAAACATTTCTGGGTACAGAGAGGAACTAAACTATAGAATATCCTTAAGCCAACTTATATCAGTTTTTTGAATTATAAATTTAATTTTTTCGATCAGTAAAAATAATGTTTTTTTGGTTAAAATATTTTCGAGGCCTAGTACTGGGAGGACAAGGAAGGGCAACGCAAATGCATAACCTCTATGCCGATGTTTATTCATGAAAATGGTCCGACTAGTCGTTTGTCTATCTAAATTAAAAAATAAAAAAAAATATTCAAAAGGAATATTCATGAACAGAACTATCATGTTTTTTGTTCCTTTCCCACTTGTCTTGTAGTTTATATGGGTTTATAGACATAGGGCGTGGAACAATGATAGTTATATACCTACATCGTGCCAGATGCTAGTTCTCGCGATCGTGACATTCCCTTTTATCAACATGTTCACAACGTGTCCAGAGACAAGTGAGTTGAACATTTGACAAGGTGCATATCATAGATTATTTTTAATAACGCTGTATTATTTTTCATATCTGGCCCCTGTTCAAAAGCAGACAGCATCTTTGTCTTCTTCGTGTCGATGACACAAGATATTTTTATGATGTAAAACGTAATTAATATGTAAATGTTCGTTACTGATAGTAATTAATGACGTAATCACTAGATCTAAGTTTGATGCACAAGTATTGTTTGCTATTGACCCGCAGTTCTCGTAAGTCGAGAGATAATAACATGTGTTGCACACTCTATAAATGTAAATAATATAAATTTGTTTATTGTCCGCGCCAGCAGTACTGACCTACTTGATTCATTAATAATTGTGAGATTTGTAAACTAAACGCATTGTGTTTGAAACTCTAATAAATAGAGTAATGCTCCTGGCCGATTTTCGCTCGTGGCAGTCGACAATATTGATAATACTAGCCACCTACACAGAGAGTAATATACGCAGTGACGTAACTATTGTGTTGTGGCAAATTTATAAGGTAGAGCCTCACTATCATAAAATTAATAAGAGTGTCATGTCGCATGCATACAGCCTAATTGGGCCGGCATGACCGGGGTACCTCTTGCTTAAACGATACCGACGTAAAGTGGTAGCTGTGCTGTCGCGCATGCGGTGTGTAAGTAGCCAGTGGCCCAAGGAGGTGGAAGGAGAAAGGATGACTTATTATCTGTATGACTTCTGTGCGAGTCTGAGCGTCGGTAGTCATGAAAATAGCTCCGATTGCTCATTACACTGTAAATAAATAAAGAGAAGTTTAACCAATAAATGTTCACCTCAGGACTGTTCTCTAACCGGCCCCACACGGGCTGGAGTCCGTGGAATTTTGATGACTTGCCACTTGCCAGCGGATACATACGCCACTGAATATACCTAGTAAAAAGGTGTGTTTTGCCTATGCCTTCATATCTACGCGACTACATCTCACACGACTTTAGGAGAGTTCCGACATACCCACTTTCATACGCTCAGTTAGGGGGACAGGGTACTTAGATACTCATATTTTCATCAGGATTTCATTACTTCAAGTTGAAAAAAATTGGACTCCACTCGATTCGACATTCGTAACAAAGTTATGTACCAAGTCAGAGAACTAAACTGGCTGAAGATTTTTCCGTCAATAGGGCAGAAGGCTGGTCAGATACTCAAGATATCTGATGACAGATGTACAAGTAAATTTTCTGGATGGATAAAGTGTTAGTATGTATGTCATAATATATCGACCTACACCGCATAGGAAGACGATGTACGCATAGCCAGGCCTTGAATACGATCGACTGTTTTGCCGTACATTGAAATTGTTCTCTGCTAGACATAGGCCATGTCTAGAAGTGCACTGCTAAAGCAAAACTATTCCCATAACTCACTTTACTTAACTTTTACAAAAACAAGCTATCGATTTTAAGAGACTGAGTGTTAGTGTGTTCGTAATAGCGTTAAACAAAATTGTTACTACTATAAAATAGAGATTTAATAAAGCTCAATGAAGAACATTTTTTCGAGTAAAATATTGCAATTAGTTCGCAAGCCTACTGCGCAAACAGCGGGTACTTCCGGCGCGATGCGTGGGCGGCCATCAGTTCAGCATCGCATCCGGTTTGGCGTAAGCGCTTCCCGCTTCGTCACGCAGTCGTTTGTTCATTTTTTGTTTAAAAAATGTGAACAGTAACAAGCACATATTGTGTTGCTGCATTACTGTTGAACTCACGTCTTCAGCCAGTTCCTTATTGGCTTAGGCAGACAGATCAGAGTGCCACATATCGATACTATTGTAGTAAGCATATTTAGCCGTCAGTCGTGTGAGCAGGGGTCTGAAATCTGATCATAAAAGATGATCTCTTTGAATTATGACCCTACTTTGCACTGCTATATATCCTATAGGTTGCCTCGTGGAAATCTCTACATAGCGATAACACTCATTTTGTGTAGATACAACCTCATAAGCTTTATAAATAAGTACCTATTATATTTTGCTTTTGAAATTAAGATAAATAGTGGAGTGCCTGGAGCATATAAAACCGTAAAACCTCGGACTAGAGTTACAGTGAATTAATCAATATGATCGATGTGGGATATTGTTTTTTAAGCTATAAATTGCAATGTTTACCCAAAATTTTTTTGTGCACTTCATTTTTTTTTATATAGGTATCTTTAGGTATCTTTGAAAAATCTATATAATATACTAGCTGCGCCCCGCGGTTTCACCCGCGTAACTTTCGATCCCGAAGAAATATCGGGATGAAAAATAGATGTTGGCCGATTCTCAGACCTACTCAATATGCTCACAAAATTTCATGAGAATCGGTCAAGCCGTTTTGGAGAAGTATGGCAACGAAAACTGTGACACGAGAATTTTAAATATTAGATATTATATAAAACTCAAACGTGACATAGCCAGCTATCAACGCACAGCCCAAACTACTGGACGGATCGGGCTGAAATTTGGAATGCAGGTAGAGGATATGACGTAGACGTCCGCTAAGAAAGGATTTTTAGAAATTCAATCCCTAAGGAGGTGAAATTGGGTGTTGAAATGTGTATGGATTTCTTAGAAACTAAACGCGGGTGAAACCGCGGGGCACAGCTAGTGTTCATATAATATATCTATTTGGGTAAGATATAACATATAAATTAAAAAAAAACTGTTTTAAGTGAAAATATATGGTCAAACATTATATTTTTTTATAATAATTTGTTTAAAAAAAAAAAAAAAAAAATTGAATGCACAAAAAAATATTGGGTAAACATTGCAATTTATAGTTTAAAAAACAATATCCCACATCGATCATATTAATTCATTCACTGTAACTCTAGTCCGAGGTGAAAACCCCCAGGAACTCCACTAAAAGAAACGAAAAAAATTGCGAAGTAAAATCGTGAAACATTTAATGCAAAGCTTAACGCTTGACCACTCTTGCATGTTTTTCTTTCACATCAGAATCGTGTTCGTTCTTATGAAGTAACCTCCAGTCACATATCGGACTTAACACAGTTTTTTATTTCTTTGTCTTTCCTGTATATAGTATTTTCTGAGTTTACTTTTCTATTGGATATAGGGGAAATAGTGAATTAGGATTCTCACACTTCAGGTCTAAAATTAAGGAGACTGGTAGTTCTATTATGTCACTTAATTACAGTACCTACCCAAATCGTAAACCTTTTGAATGTACTTTCATTTTACTTTAGGGCTACCTATCCTATTTCTATAAGTAGTACAGACAGAAGGGAAGACATAACTAGTGGTCTTGTATTAGATGATTGTGATAATGTAAAACGCAGAAAGTAGGGGATATTAGTTTAGTAGTAATCGCTAGAATTAGTCACTTTTATAAAAAAAACTAACTTACCTACTTAGAAAAAAATATAAGTGTTTGCGAGTGATAAAATACAAAAAATCACACATACACCATCAATTATCATCAGCTCTTATTCCTTTACCGCTAGTTGTAATTAATTTGACGACAAAATAGTCGACACCGTGATATTTGCAACTTTACTAACCTAACCTACACCATACGGCATACACTATACGATCAAAGCTTGATCAACTCTACGGGACCTTTACTCTAGAATCTGATTCTCTATTCTTCACTATCATAAACAAGTCATATAAAAAAAACATGGTCCAGAACTGTCAGTCTGCAATATTATCTGAAATAAAAGTAATAAAAATGTGCGTCTTCTGCGAACTGCGTCCAGGTCGCGAAAAGGTCATGTGTGTAACGACCGGAAGCCAAGTCGCGGACTCTACAAAATATGTTTCAAAACTTTTCAACATATTTTTTCGTGTCCACGAGTAAAACGAATGTTTTAATTTTAAAAAGTATTTAAATAATTAAATAAAATAATAATAATATGAGTATAGTTATAAATAAAGCTTTTTTGTCTGTTTGTTTGTTTCTATCGAATAAGTTCCAAAACTGGACCGATTTTAATTATTTTTTTACAAATGATAAGCTAACTTATTATGAATTAAAGTAGGCTAAATTTTATCACGATTGAATTGTTTTTAGGTATTTATGACACCTAACAAACTGGCTACAGGTCGACTAGTCTATAATATTATTGTTAATGCAAACGTTTGGATGAATACTTGTTACTCAATAATTACAAAATGATTGCATATCGATGAAGCAGCACTGACCTTTTGTCTCAGCATAGTTTCTATCTAAAAAAAAAAACGAAATGATGTAACGGATTTTGATGAAACTATTTAATGTTGTAGCTTATGATATATCAGAACAACACGTAGGCTATAGAACTACCAAGTTTTGCATGTAGTTTTTTCTGTGACATCTTAGGTTGTCATTGTGCGGCAGGTTGCACCCTCCTTGTGCTATCGGGGAAACTCACATACTGCACAAAACGCGACAGCATAGCTGTCACTTTATGGTTTCGTATGAGCAAAAGGTACCTCTCAATTGGGCTGCAATTGACTTACAGCATGGCACTACCTCAACTAATGTGTGTAATAAATGTGAAAAGGAAAAAGGAGGGCCACACAGCCACATAAATTTTACTTAAAACTGCTAACAGCCTAGAATCAAGAGACGGTAGAATTTAATTTAATTTTAATTAAGTTACGCTGCTCATTCTATTTTGACTTGTCCACTGAACGCGACTTTGAGTCAAGAACAAGAGTCGCAAAAAAGCAGAAAGTAAATACCTATGTTGCGTAGAGTTCATTGTTCGAGACAAACCATATACTATGCATAATATTATACATTCAAATACTTTCGTAGTGCAGTAATTGTTTTTCGAACTAAATCTATGCAAGGCCAACAGTTTGAAGTTGTAATTTGATTCTGAGAATGTGCGATTCGAAGCAAGCTAATCAAGAATGTATGCGGATCATGTCATACACTACTGATATAAATCTATCTATAACGTAGGTACATATAGAACCGAGTGTATCACGTAGTCACTACCTTCAACTTGTTGAGTTGTGAGGAGGAGAAGACGAATGAGAAATCAATCCGCCCTCCAACTAAAGAACATCGAATTGAAGACTTGCTTATGAAAACGCCGTAGCTCATCGAGTTTTACACTTGCTATTCTGGTTGCTTCTTTATGTGATGGGTTTAGTCAGGAAACCATATTTTTAAGAACCAAGGAAACCGATAGAATTCTATGGATAAATAACTTAAATGGTTTATATTTGTGCAAACAAATTTGTGCAACGCAGCGTTACAACGTTATTATAAAACAATGCAAAATATCTTGTTAGTTGCATCATTGATAATTAAAGGACGTCTAGATAATTTACAACAAAATCTTATTTGTGTCTGCACAGAATGGCATAGTAAAAAGAAACATTAAGGAAATATTTTACTGAGAATTTTGAATATGATGAAAAAGTCGGGCGTCAAAATGTGAAGTTCAGTAACGGCTTGGCTCAAAAACATAACTTCAAATATCATATTTTCTTATTATTATAATTGAGAAATATAGAAAAATATTAGTAGTTCCATAAACTACTTGCACTTTCATAAATACTATCATCATTCCTCATCGACTGTAATGTTTCGGGCCTAACATGATGATGTTTCACAATAATTAAACCTACTTTATTGAGTAGGTACTAAAATATATACCTAAGGGATAAACCTTAATGACGCAGGTACATACTTAATTATACAGTTATAGAGCTAGCTACTAAATAAAAATAGTTATACAAACATCATGAATCTAGATTAATTAGTTCCAAAGAGCCTTCCAAGTGGCAATGTGGCCGAAAAATGTATGAACTTATTTTCTCATTATCAGTGAACAAAATTTCGCATATTTTTTTTTTTTTATGATATAGGAGGGCAAACGAGCAGCCGGAGCCGTTTCCATGACTATCGACGCCCACAAACATCCACATAGAGGCTATACAAATGCGCTGCCCTCCTTTCTCCTCCCACCTCCAGGGGCCACCGGCTACTTACACACCGCACGAAACGCGACAGCACAGCTGTCACTTTACGCCAGTCTCGTGTAAGCGAGAGGTACCTCCCCGGTCGTGCCGGCTCAATTCGACTGTATGCAAGCATGCAGCGTGGCACTACCTCTTACCAAAATATGACATGGCCATGATAATTAAAAATGATTTGATAAATCTCAGATGTACCCGGCAACAGCAGCATATACAAGTGCATGTATTACAACACGACGCGATTATAGAGCGAGTGATTCATAGTTGCAATTCAAGGAACGGGCTGGATAAACAATCAATGCTGTGTCCCAAGTGATAACGGCCATTCGCACATCCCAGAACGTCCGCTCGTGTCACCCCCCACCGTTGTAACCGACTCTATCCATTATATTACTATTTTTTCTCGACTGAGTCAGAAGAGTTTGTTTTTCTAGTATGTAAATGTACTGTGTATACACGCACACATATGTGTGTGTTGGTTCTATATTCCCTGTTTCGGCCTGAAAAGCACGAAAAAACTTAACTTAAAAGATGTTGATAGATTTGTTTTGATTACACGAGTGCTCTAGGTTCATTGAGCTACGCTATAAGCAGATGTTTATTAATTTTATTGTGTATGAACATAATAATAAACATTTACAGATACAACAGATTTGAACAAATATATTAATTTACCATTATGTAAGGTACACGATAAGTTCTTATTTGGTACAATATTAACGTAGAAAGGTGTCATCATAATATACAGAATTCCATGATTTTATTATAAGATGTACCTATAAAATAAAATTTTGCTTTTTTTTCTTCCATTTAGATTATTTCTATAATTAAGTAGTTACCTACTAATTACACATTTTTTTTCTGATCTGAGTGGTTTAGTAAGAGATGGTTTATTAGATAGATAGGTTTATAATTTTTATTTATTTAAATAATTTTATATTCCTTGGAACTAAAATTGATCAATAATATATATTATTAATAGCAAAAGCTCAATTTTAAAATCTTCTTAGTTCCGAAAACTGAATTTAATATTAATTTCCTACTTTTAATTAGAAACATATTAATGATAGTCTAATAATTAAGCCATTAAAATGTCCACGTGCATTTGAACATGTTGTCATCGTCTATTCTTGCTCGTGTTAATATGTCAAAAATAAAAAAACAGTTCACCAAAATTTACGAGCAGTTTGTCGGATCTAGTGACCCCGAAAACTCGTAAACGTGTTCCCGATACACCTCATCTGCACTATAATATTATTATATCGCTAAACGCACAGTGCGTGTTCAAAATACATTTTAATATAATTGTTTGTAACATTAGACACAAACATTGAGTAAATAATAAGTAATCAGCGGGATTATTATAATATGGATACGAAACCAAAAATCTTTCTTTTTTCAGGAGCGAAGAGGATCATAAAGTATGACGATAAATGAAAATATAGATTTTCGGTCGTGGTATTGGTTATCTAATAGTTTTATGTACAAATAACAGAATACTTACCTGATTTTTGTAGACAAATATATTATCACTTAATGATTCGATGTATTTGGAAATGCATCGAATTATTAAGAGATGTGTCGTATTTAATAAATACCTCAGTATATATTAATTGAGATTTTAAACAGTGGGTTTTAACAGGTACTAGTGTTAGTAACGTGAACTAAATATATCCAGGAAACTGGCGGTACATTCAACTGGCTTTTGTTGCCGCACTGAAACTATTGACCTATTTGATTTTACTGTAGGTAAGCTATTACTTTCAGTGCATGTCATAAACTGTACTTGCAACTAAACCGTCATTAAAATATGTTGTGCTCTATTGATTTTTAACCTAACTAATATATTATTTTGCTAATTTATTAAATTAAATAAGTTAAAATTTGCCCTTTTATTTTATTTTATTTTACCTTTATTTTACTAAATTAATGGGTGATAACTAACCCATTAATTTAGTAAATAGTTTTTATAAATTTGTATTTTGAACTGAATTTAAGGCAGTTAATATGGGCGCAATACTTTTTACTTTGATTTACTTTTTACTTAGACTTTGAATATATTTTCCGCCCATGGAACTTAGAATAGGTATTCAGTTTTGTAAATTAAAATTCTAAATAGCGACTTGTTTCGCGTAGACGCAAGAAATATAATAGTTATATATAGAAATATAATATTATGTACCTATAATATAATATGAGTATCTAACTTTTCTCTACGAAATGTTGAATGCTGTTTTTTGATTGAAGACTAGTGTTTGTCGTTCTTAGAAACGATTATTATCAGCTAGTTTTACTTTTTTTTTTAATGTTTAATTTTGTAAAAAAATATGTGATCTAATCCCATATTATATGTGAACTAACCCACTTTTGTATACAGCAGCCCTCAAATGTCGTTTCATAAGGAGTAAACCTAAACATGGCCCTCATAGTAGTAAATTGACAAACCAAATGGCTGTTAGTCTAAATTTATCGAGTGAGCGTTGTCAATATTTGAAACTATGACAAAACGTATGTATAAAAAATGAAGAATATGGAATACTTCCTGTAGAGTTCAATGTTCTGAGTTGTGTGTCGCGGTGATAAAATTCCAACTCGTGAATTGCGCCCGAGCGATGACAGGACTCACCCCGGAGTGACGTGAACTACTGACACCGGCGTGCACGTACAATAACAAACCTTTTATTTACGTCGTTGATTACTTGTCAACTGTTGGCTTTTTATAGCTATTTTAATGATCAATCCAGACTTTTTTATAAATATAAAATAGAGCGGTAACAACCGATGATCAGCATCCACATTATATGCCGATGCGTTGACCTTCTTCGTCACATCCCCCATAGTGGGCATATGTGATAACATAGTCATCTTGGAAGTAGGTATCAAGTGAGCGACAGCGGTGCCGGCTAAATTTGCATGCATACTGCATTGCACCAGCTCCAAATAAAACTTGTCCCATGAATTGTTAGAGGATAATTATTTTGCCTGATGGTTTGCAGATTGATTAAATATTTTAAAGCCAAGGACAAAGCATAGAAGGCAAACTAGAAATCGGATCCACTATGGAACTATCGACATCAGTTGACATTCGTATAATTGTTATGCAGACGTTTTTGCCTCTTTCCCCTGCTCCTAAAATGGGATACGGAAACTCACAAAGCGCATAAGACGTGTCAACATAGCTGACACTTTGCGACAGTATCATGTCTCATGGCCAGGTTTTAGAAACTTATTTTTTTAAACCTTGCTTGTCCCATTTACAAGGCACAATTAGTTTTTTAATATTTTGTATATAATACTAGCTTCCGCCCGCGGCTTCGCCCGCTTGGATTTCGGACTTCACAAATGGTGTTGTTATTATTATACATAATCTAATATTATACTGAAATATATATTATATTTAATATATACTTATTGTATGAAACAATAAACCGCTTTGAGAATTGAATTTATCACCGCGCATTTTAGGCGCTTTAGATATTCCGTTTAAGTCAATCTTATGTCAGTGTATCAGTGATAATAACTTTTAATCTATTTGTCCAAATTACTTAGTGTAAAAGAAGTTTATCTACATTCAATACGTAAAGTGACAGATGTATCAATGTTCAGAAGAGTTCGATAAATATTCTAAAATGTGCATCGTTAAAAAATATCCAATTTAATTGAATGTTTGTTTCACTATTTTGGTCATAGTGACTTACACATAAAAGATAGATATATTCTGTCGCGGACTTTTATTTAGAACTATTTAAGATAAATAATCCTACAGTAATTATCTTTGTGTAACTCTAACGATTAGGGCAGCGCACGCCAAATTTGCTCTCAGGGGGCTGATTTTTTTCCGACTTACTTGACAGTTATCGTTATATTATAACCAAATTATAAAATATCCCGATAAATTTTAACTTATTATGTTATTCTGATATAAAAGCTATATTACTGTAAAGTTTCATGAAAATCCGTTCAGTAGTTTTTGTGTGAAAGAGTAACAAACACACTCACAAACTTTCGCCTTTATAATATTAGTAGGATACAATAAAATATATGTATATAATAAAACTACTTTAACGGTTTTTTTCGCGGTTCATTTAATTATTTTATAATCCCGACGTATTAGTTTCAGATATCACTACGTAAAATCATCATTCAATCTGAAACACAAGAACAATAATTAGAATATTTATTCTAGTTCTATCTAGGTTATACAAGACAATTATATTATTCATTAAACTGTACTGATTTCAGTATTGTAATGAGTATAAGATTTTATTCAATTCTTCTTAGAATATTTATATTTGTATTCTATTATATTCTATTGAACTATCAGTATTGTCTTAGATTTTCTTCACTTATTCAATAATTTATTATTTTTATTCAATTATTTATTGCACAACTGCAATAAATAATTGAATAAAAATCTTCGCTAATCTCTTATTCCTACAGAATTGGTATTGGACCTAAAGGAGTTTTAGGAGCTTTTTAGAAAAAAAATCATAGTATTATCTAAAAATACTCAATTCATATTACGCTGCAAAGTGCTGTAGATTGTTCATGCTTCGTCATTATAAATATGACCTTTATTGGGCTACTGCTGTACATAGATGTATTTAATTTAACGTTAAGTGATTCTCGGCTGATCATTAAACCAGGACCGACCTGGCCATGGTACAGAATAGGTCTGCGCCTGTTTGGTGACCGACCAATCCTTATAGCCACAGCATACTTGTAGCTTAATCTAATATATAAAATTCTCGTGTCACAGTTTTCGTAGCTATACTCCTCCGAGACTTGACCGATTCTCATGAAATTTTGTGAGCATACTGAGTAGGTCTGAGAATCGGCCAACATTTATATTTCATCCCGATATTTCCACGGGATCGAAAGTTACGCGGGTGAAACCGCGGGGCGCAGCTAGTCTAATATATAAAATTCTCGTGTCACAGTTTTCGTTGACATACTCCTCCGAAACGGCTTGACCGATTCTCATGAAATTTTGTGAGCATATTGAGTAGGTCTGAGAATCGGCCAACATCTATTTATCATCCCGATATTCCCACGGGATCGAAAGTTACGCGGGTGAAACCGCGGGGCGCAGCTAGTTTTTAAATAAGAAACCAGTCTTACGACGATTTACGATTTTGACTACAATCAACACGCGTGTGATGCCAACAATTATGGGTTGGTATGGTATGGTAACTTAAGTTTAACAATTTACTTACAGTTTGTTAACTATTATGTAAATACGGAAACTTTTACTTAAGTAAAAAACTCAACAGTTCGTGGCAGTTTCCTTCAAATCTCAGCACATATGATGCAGCATGTACGTATTGCTATCATTATTTCGGCAACAATTGCAAAAATTGATTAAATATCTACCAACAAGTTGATAGCGGTTTCCTGTTCGTCTGATAAGCTCGCTGTTTATGTCGCGACCTCGTTACGAAAGCTTTGTCAATGGAAGCTGATTTTGACCTACTTTGTAGACAAGTAGTGCGCCCTACTCTGGATATTATAATCGATTTATCACAAATTTGTTTCCGTCATCCACGATGAGAAATGTCGATGATCTAAATTATGTTTAATTGGAACACAGCAAAAATGAGACATTTTTTATCTGTTCACAAGTGGAACACAGGAACTGAAAAAAATGGAACAGGAAAGTAATGATGGAAGCACAGTGACGCATCGTGTCAGAACTAACGTTTCATCACCATGCCTGTCATACAGACGTAACTATGACCACAGAAAATCGGACATATTTCAAAAACGTGACAGCATAAGCGAGATTTTGAAAAAAATCGTGGTTATGAGGCGTCTGAAATGTGCCAAGTGATGTAAGTATAGTGGAAATTGATGATGCCAAGTTTATTTGATCACCACAAATTTTGGATTATTTATAAATTGTTAATAGTCTTGTCTTTAGAAACAAAAATTGTTAAAGGAATAAAAAAATACTGGCAATATACACATAAATATGACAAGATTATTTATAAATTGTTAATAGTCTTGTCTTTAGAAACAAAAATTGTTAAAAGAATAAAAAATACTGGCAATATACACATAAATATGACAAGATTATTTATAAATTGTTAATAGTCTTGTCTTTAGAAACAAAAATTGTTAAAGGATTAAAAAAATACTGGCAATATACACATATATGACAAGATTATTTATAAATTGTTAATAGTCTTGTCTTTAGAAATAAAAATTGTTAAAGAAATAAAAAAATACTGGCAATATACATATAAATAGGACAAGATGGTGTATCCCAATATTACGGGTACTTATAGGTATTTTTATTCATATATATGTTTAGCTACTTAGCTTTTAGTTTCTCATACACAGCGACCGATGCTGCTACCTAGCTACGTGTCTTCGCTACGAAAAATACATAGCGTAGAGGTGCTGACTACAGTTTTTGTAAATGTTATGTTTTGCTATTTTGTTTTTTGGTTCTCTTTAGTTCTAGTTAAATATTAAAAGTTTTTTTATAAGATTCTAATCCGTTCTTAACATGTCATTCATGATTGCGCAAATCGCAATAAATCAGGCTTAAGTGTGCTATTTTATTTACTGTATGTAAGGACCAAATTTGAGACTTATTGAGTTATAAATAAAGCAATATGAATTATGTCTATGTTCCTAATATATACAGATTTTATAAAAAGAAGGGTGGGGATGAGGGTCGGATAAGCAGTGGTGAGAAATATAGAATCAATACAACTGTATGCCACATTAATTAATAATTATACTTATGTTGGGCAGTTCACTGATTGTTAAGTAACTGGGAAATAAGAATAAAATGCGTTTTAGGGTTCCCTAGCCAAATGGCAAAAAAACGGAAACATTATAGATTCAGCATGTCTGTCTGTCTGTCCGTCCGTCCCTTCGAAACTTTGTAGTTTCATGTATTTTGTGAACCGCTATTCTAATTTTGAACAAAAATAAATAAATTCAAAAAATAAAGAGTGGCACTCCATACATTGAACTGAATCTAAATTTTTTTTTTCATCCAACCTATATGTGAGGGGTGTATATGAATAGGTCTCTATAAGTGTCAGTAAGGTTACTAAAACGATTTTTTCGTCAAAATCAATTGTTTCCAAATGGAGGAATGGAAAAATGAGTGTCCCTCCCCCTCTAACTTTTAAATTAAGAGATTTAAAAATCTAAAAAATATATATGCTCTAGATCTCAATGGAAAGTATCAACAAAAATTGGTTTGAGCGAGATATCATAATTAGTTTTTAAGAAATTATTCATTTTCGAAAAATGCAAGATTTGTCGTTCATACTACATAATACCAATTTATTTTATTTTATCTGATAAAATTGTCGCAGAGACACCTATACCTTTCGTTGGTATGTGTCTCACATTGGTACGGAATCCTCGGTGTGCGAGTCCGACTTACACTTGGCCGGTTTTTTGAGGTACGGGACCAAAAAAAAAAGATACAGGAGAGGAAGATGGGCGCCTGTAGTCATGAAAATGACTGCCGACTGGCCGTTTGCCTTCTTTTACAGAAAAAAAAGGTTGTGGTCACAGCCAAAATCAGCCAATTAAGATTCGAAGTATGATGATCAATTCAATAAATTACTGACTACAAAAAGTTAAAAAATGGCGCCCTTACCAATATTTTGTATAGTGCATAGAACGGGTGGATAAGTTCCATGTGCGCAATACCGTCGTGTGGATGTCGATCACGAAAGTCACAAAAGAAAAATGATGATGTCTCTATTTATAGTAGAATATAATTGAAGCAATGTTACTCAATATCAGCTAGAACTGAACTGGTTAAATGACCACGAAGGTGCACAATGGGGGGGAAAATATTTACAAATAAAACGTAGTTTCTTTTGTAAATATTTTTATATTTCATAGTTTTATTTTGTTTAATTATATTTTATAACAATAGTCGTGAAATACCTACAAGTACTGAGAAAAAAAAATTGTATCTCAAAAATTTACCCGTCATGCGCACGACACTCTTAACGCAAACACTGTTCACAACCAACAACTTGGCACACCCACCAGATTATCTAAACCGCTTGTCGCAGGACTTGGAAACTCGTAGGAAAATTCAAGATCACTTTTCATAATAGTATACAAATAGTTGTCAGAGCTTTTTGGTGACTAACGCCGCCTGTAGAACAGACAGCTGCGAACTAGGTCTCATCACACCTCTAGAAATTTGTGTGAATTGTTTATTAATACGAAAGATACTCCAAATTTATTTCTGAAAATTCGAAAAGCTATGAACAAATTAAGATGACGAAACAGTTTACCCAGCTTTTCCCTTATAACTCGAAACTATTAAGAATTCAGAAATTTCAAAAATAGATTTAGAAAGAGAAAAAAAATGCAATATTTTCCTAAATTTGCGAAGTCTACTTCCAATATTTATAACATTATATTAACTGTGATAGTACCGCTCTACGTGGCCTACGACTCTACCGGAAACCTTATGAGCTGCCTATGGCAAATAATACACATTTTAATGGGTATTTTTTTAATAACTTAGAAAAAATCTGACCCATATATTGATAATTATACACAGTGTGACGTCAAAAGTAGAATCAAAGTGCATCTTGCCCACAACGGTAGAAATACGCCTGGATGTGGGGTGTATTTGAAACCTACAGGTTTTGGAGTTAAGTTGACTCCGTTTTTCATAATGAAAATAAATTCTTTAAAGACGTTTTAACGTTTTCATATTTTATATGTTCTATCAATGATGGCCTCAAATATCTCAATTGTCACAGTTTTTATAAGATAAGAATTTAGGCTAATTAAAACGGTTACAGAATATAACACTTTAATATAAACTTTCTGCGTCATTTGTCCCCAAACTTATCAGAGGTTACAACCCGAAAAATTCTAAGAATTAGTTAGCTAATCAAGTTATTGATAAGAGTCATTCATATCATTTTATGATATGAAAACATGTTTTATATAACTCAGTAACAGAATCCTAGTGTAATTTGTTTAATTTATATTTATACCTTGTTCCTATGGATATTATATCTGTCTTAGTACTATATTGCATACTTATAATAAATTTTTGACATTGGAGACAACAATGCTATTAATCTTCGTTAGATTTTTGATTATTAATTTTCAGCTTCTACAGATGGCCTACATCTTTCTTGCTGTTGTGGGTTCCAATGGTCTATCTGATGAAACTTAAACGCCTTTTAAGCAGAAGAACTAGTAAACTATGTTTAAAATAGTGATATTCACAGATCTGCGAATGAAAAATACAATGCAATTTACGCTTCAAGGTTGTAGCTGATCGTCGTCTACTAGCTGACGAAGCTTTTTTATTTTACACAGGTTTTATTCGGCACCTTCCTAATATTTCTCCTTGCTTAACTTATACGTGCCGTGCTCGCTGCTAAAATTACAGTGTTAGAGAGAAGCTGAATTTTATTAGTATTTATTAGGTGGAGAAAGAAAGCCCTAATACGACATAAAACGTTATCATTATCGAAGCACTCAACGGTTTCGCCTCTTGGGTATATAAAAACTCTTTCAGGTTCCGACTCCGGTACTTTAAAAAAGATTAATTAAACTTGAGTTACCGACAGTTTTTGTTAATGTTTTTTTAGGTCACGAGGCCAAATGATGATAATGGATTGTTGTTGCTAGTTCAAATATTGTACTCGCATAAAAGCTCGACGATAAAAGGCGACGGCAAAGGTTACCGTAATAAGATTAAGATTTTATCATGTAACTACCAATCTAACTTATTATTTAGAACGTTTTATTTAAAATATATATAACAATTTATTAACGACGAATTTACATTATTTGACACTATTTCTGGCTTGAAACTACAAAATATATTTTGAATTTATGTACGAAGTGTACTGACTAACGTTATTTAGAAAAAAATAAAAGTGAGTAACTACTCACTAGTATTATTCTGCACAGGGGACACGAAAGAGAGAGCCATATTTTCAGCGGGTATTATCTGTGCATAAAATCCCTCCTCGGCGCGGTCCAAGTTGGCGACAATGGCTCACCTCTTGAAAAATGTTACATGCATTGCTCCGCTGCGCGCTGGTCAATCTGTAGCCATTTTGATCTTACGTATATGGCATAGTGGACGCTAGACATAAAGTTCCCTAAAAGTTAAACCTAATACCAATTAGTGTTTTTATAATAGGTATATGGGGGTAAACGAGCATTCGGACTCTTTCGATGAATACTTACTCCTATAAACCGCATGCCCATAGGAATATCAAAAATATATCAAAAATTATTTGAGACACGTAGGTGTGTGGCATTTGAATGAGGCCTAATAAGTAACATTAGCAAAATACATAAGTAAGTAGGTATGTACTTAAACGAGCTTAGATAAATAATGAAAAACAACTGAAAGAGCTTTGAGCAATTAATAAGGCTTAATTAAAAATATATATTTTGTTCCACATATTGTTGCTAACTTATATTTAAATGTAACTTATATAAAGTGATGTTATAGTTATAACGAAATATTGATAATTATATGCCTTAATTACTTATACAAAAGTAGAATCATTGATGACATCAAATCTTTAAATAGTTATTATGTCGATAGCCTTTGTACATTATAATCTTATCTGTAAAGTTTCGACAAGTGAACTAAGTACAATTCTGTTCGCTGTAGGTACGTTATCAGGCAGCGAATACACGAAATACGTGAATGAAATATTATTAATATGGAGGTCGTTTATAAGATATAGACCTAGTTGGTATTACAGTAAATAAACGAAAAATCACTTGCCAGACAAATTAAATAATTTGAGCGACTATAATATTATATACGATATAAGAATGCAATTTGATACGAATTTCTAATTTTGGTTAGGTAGTAATATGATTTCAATTTGATTGGGTTGACATATCTCTAACCTCTACAATAAGATACAAACTCCTTTGAAAATAGTATATATAAATTAATAAGTACGTGAAGAAAAAACTTAACTTACATTAATTTAATAAATAAAACTTTACACACACTACCATGCATTTGGCACATCGATACAAATGATACACGTAATTAATAATAAAGTTTCTGTGTCTTTTGCAACTGTCAAAAAGTTAACATAAATTATTTACCTTAGTTACGATGACATAACACTTCTTATTATGATTTTTAATAACCAAAAAATTTCACTTCGATCGAGTCGATTTTCGCGGACCACTAGTAGATTAAAATAAATCAACGAGCATGTAGATGACTGTAATTGATTGCTTAATTATTACACACAGGGAGGTTGAGAGTAGAACTAATCAGTGTCCTCTAGCAATCGCTAGAGCGGTGCTGACTCCTGTTGCCATGGATCGATTTTATTACGCATTAACCGGCCAAGTACGAGTCGGATTCGCGCACGAAGGGTTCCGTACCATTATTACCATCATAGACCATTGTCTAGTAACCGCCTCGCGCTTGCGCTACCGTCACGATACCACCGGCGAGCGGCGCGGCGCTAGCAACAACGGTGCACAGATTATATTTTTATTTTCTGTTTTTTTTATATATATCGTATTTATTTTTATAGCTCATATTCAAGTTTCTACCTGTTTATCAATATCGAGTAAAATAAAATAACTTGGTTTTCATAGCGTTTGTATGAACTAGTACATTTTATAAGTTGGTAGCCTATAACTTTTCAGGTTTTACTTCCTACTCAGCTCTCATATTTTTCTTTTAAATTTAATTATATATACTACTCCAGTTGAGAACACTCTCAACCTCATGTTTTTTAAAGACCTATTCAATGATACCCACACAATGGGTAATTGGACAAAAAAAATTACCCCCATTTTACTTGTATGGGAGCTACTCCAAAAAAATTTTTCCTGATTTTTTCTATCACTTTTTTGCCGTGATTAATCTACATATCCATACCAAATCACTTTTTAGTACTTAATATAGTATCTGAGTAAAACTGCGGACGGACAGACGAACATGACGAAACTATAAGGGTTCCTGGTTCACTGTGGAGCCCTAAAAACAGCCAATTGGGATTCGACTCTCATGAGAAGGTTTCTGTATCTATAAAAAACCTGGCTGCTCTCCATACTGCTTGCCTTATTTAAGTCATTACAATCTTGTACTGTCTCCCGCTTTGATTAGGGAGGGAAATTGGAATTACTTCCTACTCCTCCTACTTTCATCTGATTAAATTCGTTGCGGGTCCCAAGACAGATTTAGCTTTTCCCTCGGGCTCCCTGCGATCATATGAAGGGGTCAAGTGTGGTTACCGCTGTCGATCCTGGCGACACAGGAGTAGCAGCGGTGGGAACGAGTGGTGGGCCTAAGTCCGATTTTAAAAAAATATCTATAAAAACCGTAAATAACAACGTTTGTAGGTCTGATGACAAACAGACGGACGGAGGATTCTTTGCAGGCAATAGTGTCCGTTTTTGTTTCCTTTCGGTAAAGAACCCTAAAAGTTAGTTAAGTTAAATACGTATAGATCGCGCGTCGTTAAAAAAAATATAGTTTTATTTTAAGTTGTTGTACAAGTATGTGGTAAGTTGTTGTATGTATGTATATGTATGTTGTAGGTCCGTGTCGAGGTGTAATGGAAATTCATAAGCTGCATTTGAAGCACTATCCAGTATCCAATTGAGCTGAAATTTGCCGCAGCCAATGATGGATGAGACGTGGATGACAGTGCAATATTAAATTGAAGCTAGACTTGAAAAGTCTAAATCGAACACCTTCGTGTATGGCTTTATTTGATATATTAAAATATTTTCATTTTGATATGTAAAAAACACTTGCTTTTTAAGTTTTTTTAATTACAATAGTACTTAATTTATGTGCTGTTATTATTACTTATCTATAGGTAGGTATTCATATTATAAAGAGGAATCATTTTACTGGGGCCAGGGGTCAGGATGGGTACCTGACCCCATTGCATGGTTGCGATGACGTAGTAGGGACAGGCAGCCAGACAGTCCCCAAGAAGGAGGAGGAGGACCGATCTCTCGCTTACACGAGACCGGCGTGAAGTGACAGCTGTGTTGTCGCGTTTCGTGCGGTGTGTAAGTAGCCGGTGGCCTATGGAGGTGTGAGGAGAAAAGCGGGCAGCGCATCTGTGTCTACACGGATGTCTATGGGCGTCGGTAGCCATGAAAATGGCTCCCACTGCTCATTTGCCTATACCACAAAAAAAAAACTGCCCATTTCGCCGAGTCAGCCATTTGCTGGAGGGATCATGTTGCCATTTGCTGCAGATCCATATAGCGGCAGGGCTTTAGTCGGTATTGCACTAAGTGTCGAGTCCGACATACGTCTAGGGGCCATCCGGGCTCCTAGGTATCATAATTAAATGTATTCCCCTGCGTCAAAAAAAGATTATATATATATATATATATA
>LUGF01006372.1:100851-126386 GCA_001625245.1 Calycopis cecrops
ATCTTTGACGCCCAACGAAGTAGCACGGGTCGGCGAGGTTACTTATATAAAATCCTAGCAGAGCCCACTGTTTCACATGACGACTCTCTTATTGAACGTGGATTGATAACATACCGCCACCCTCTCTGGACTAGCTGGCACTGAAAGTTTTTTTTTTTAAATTGAACGAATAGTACCTATCTGAAATTTGTGCAGTAAACCCATATGGTGTCTCTTGAGCTTTATAATATTAGTATAGACTAGCGGACGCCCGCGACTTCGTTTACGTGAATCCGCTTTTTTATCGCAGTCAGTTAAAAATAGCCTATAGCCTTCTTCGCTAAATGGACTAACTAATACTGAAAGAATTTTTCAAATCGGACCAGTAGTTCGAGAGATTAGCGCGTTCAAACAAAATAAAAAAACAAACTTTTCAGCTTTATATTATTAGTATAGACATAGATTCCTACATACTCGGTACATACATATTACATATACACACATACTAAGTAGGTACGTCACGAACAGCAAATATCAATTGCATCAACATAATTTTTATGCGTATAACTTAAGTTTATTAATCTGTGGTATAACAAGGGACATCTCACATCTTGCTACGTTATTGAAGTCTCTTTAACCAACATTTTTAGATATCTGTGGATTGACGGATAAATTGAAATTCAATTAAATTTTATTTGAAAACCGTGTTATTTTTATTTCACATACAATAGTATGTGAAATAAAAATAACAATGTTTTTAAATAGTTTTATATTTATGTAAAAATTGTGTTACTTTTAGATAGCCCCGGATCAACGTTTTCAAAAGGGAGTGGGGAGAGGGGCAGAAAAGCAATTAGCGGCCCTTTAAAGAAGTACGCAAAGTCCGCAGAACTAGATTAACTGCCCCCAAGTCTTCGCCGCCCGGGGCCAGTGCCTCACTCACTCACAGCTAAGTCGACATTGAACCACGGTATTCTCAGTAAAATTTTTAGCCGCGCTGAAAAGTAATGCCCGGGTTGAATCGGTACAGCACCTTCTCAGTGCGCTTAATAAAAGATTACTCATTCCAAGATGATGGTGACTATTGGTCGATCAGTGCCAGATTTGTGCATCAAATGGCACAACAGTGATGGTAGATTGATGATTAATGAATTCAACAACCAAAAAAGCTCATTCGTTCGTTTCGTTCGATAACGCACGAGTTTCCTCGTACTACTTTTTTTTCGCTGGTAAGTGCATTTAAGCACTGCAACCGATCCGAGGGTGAGGTCCGGTGGATGTGTGGGACTCCCGAATCGGCCGCATGTCCGAGGGTGAGGTCCGGTGGATGTGTGGGACTCCCGGATCGGCCGCATGTCCGAGGGTGAGGTCCGGTGGATGTGTGGGACTCCCGGATCGGCCGCATGTCCGAGGGTGAGGTCCGGTGGATGTGTGGGACTCCCGGATAGACCGCATGTCCGAGGGTGAGGTCCGGTGGATTTGTGGGACTCCCGGATAGACCGCATACCCACTAAAGCCCTGCGGGTTCCATCGGCCGCGTATACCTACTGAGGTGCCCCGGATATGTCAGCAACAGGGCACCGCTTCCTCATGCTACAAGACAGACCATCATAATGTTACAAAAGTTCCGCAGCTACTCAAACTCAAAAGCTGAAAGCTCCCCGTCACCCCTTGTAGACAACGCCCACATTTTTTTCACATGTCGACGTTGTACGCAAGTGGCTCGTGATCGAAGCCTATGTGGACAAAGGTCTTCCGCATAGAATGGTCACATCACCTGCTGGAGCAGGCTGATGATGAGATTTTTTAAGTGGGAAATAATTCTACAATAAAGGTATAGTAAAATGACATCAGAATTTAATAGTCAATTTTGGCCAGTATTTTGATTTCTACTTCTTCTTTTTTTCGTGACAGTGTTCAGCTGATCAAATTTTATGTGCCCAGAACTGTGCCACATCTGTAGCGGCAACATTGGCAGCGAGCAGGATATAAATATAAAATACCAAATATTTTTTTCTTGTACCAACGTAATATATAATTTTAATTTGGATACAATGAACTTGAATTCTATTATATTATATTTAAAAAAAAATTTTAAAAACGCTAAGACCCCGTCCAGATTGAGCGAATTACGCGCGTATTAGGCCTGACTACAAACAATTTAACGAGGTGGTCGGGTTTCAAGTCCCTCAAAATTTCACACACGTACCTAGTTAGTAAATAGTAATAAATATAGTTCAGTACTTTTTTATTATATTTAATGTGTAACATAATAATGTAAAAAAAGAAAGACATAAAAAAAGAAAAACGACTCGTGAGGGCCTTGAACCCCGACCACCTCGTTAAATTGTTTGTAGTCAGGCCTAATACGCGCGTAATTCGCTCAATCTGGACAGGCTCTTAGGTATGTACTTTGTGTAAAACTTGAAAATTCTGTTACGCCAAAACCGCGTAACGGATGTGGATAAATTGTCACAGATATGAGCTGGAATAAAAAAGCAATGATTTTTATCGCAAAAAACGTTCCCTTGGAAACGGGAATGAAATAATTCATGGGGATGAAACCTTGGACCATTGCTAGTTTATTGTTAAATTATTGTTTAAATGATTGTATTGTCATCGCTTTTTTAAATTATTCAAATTTTCAAACAATTTGGATATCTACAAGCTGATTCAAGATTGATCAAAGGTTACATTGATACATACAAGTAAGTCAAGCTTATATAAAGCGTGTAAAAAGTCGCAAACGAGTATTTAGGTCAGCTGATAGAAGTTGAACTCTGATAATAGCAGCCACTAAATCAGAACACAAATTTAAAAATAAATAAAAAACTTATTTATTTCATTTCCCGTGTACAGTGTGAAGGGAAAATCTTTTTATCGTATACTAGACTCTACGTTCTTCAGTATTGGAAGTAGGTCTACACTACAGTCTATAACGTTATAGCCATTATAATCCAGCAAAAAGAGAGATACTAAAAAATATTATTTTTTTTAAACTTGAATCTTAAGTAAATGATTGTGCAATGTGTCATTGCAGCCGGCACGAGAGGGAAGGTGCCGCAAGGTGACAGTATGTTGTCGCGTTTTGTAGAGTTTCCGGTGGCTATTACTATGAGGATGTCTGGTAGAGGTGTAGGTAGGTAGTGCCATCAACAAGGACTGCTCGTTTGCCCGTTTATACTACATATATCGCATATGTATATTTTGCGCAGTTGTTGTAACGGAGAGACCGGCTACTAAAGTTGTGGCTATAAACTACGCTCATACTGTCGCGTTTCGTCAAGAACTAGTGAGACTCCGGATAGTCCAACAATTCGCTGAGCCTCCTTTACCTAGTCAGCGTAATTTGTGTGGATATCTATGGACGCTGGTCACTCGACGTCGGATCATCGGATCAATAACAACAGAGATTTACTCTGCAATCTTCAAACAACAACACCGACACATCTTCACGCACTCCGCTTGCCCCCTTATGGTAGGCAAAGTAGGTACAGATTGCCACCCATCCAGATCCTTACACACTCGCCATGCTTCCTCCACATTCGTGTTTAATAAGTATTATCATATTGTGTTAATTATATTGCATGTACTAATTTGTTATGAATGAAATGAATGAATGAAATTGTTATCTAGAGTAGATAGTATGTACAACAATACATTACATCTACAAATGATATCATAGTATAATAAATGTGTATTAAAAACTCTTTAGCTAGAAATGCAATCATATCTAGCAATATCTATCATTAACTAAACAATATAATATATCAAAATTATGTATTTGTGCTTTACTCTTCTAATATATTTTTGAGTCACGTTCCGCTGAACGTGCAAGCGCGAGCGACAGAGCGCTCCGCCTAAGCGTCCTTATCACGTAAAATTATCGTCCGTAAAACAAATTACGATCAACATTTTTTTTTAAATAACTTGCCGTCAATTATGAAAAAAAGTAGTTCAGCTACTTAAATGTGGATGGGGGTCAATATTTTCTGTGTAAGTCTCAGGAAAATTATCTCTAAGTTACCATGTGTTCTCTTATTACACTTAAGTAGATATAACATGACCACGTGGTAAAATTTTAGCATTGTTTTCGTTTCATTGTTCTTATTATTCCAAGCAGATAAACTATAGTCTGCCTGGTTGATGATACCAATGTAATGTGAGCAAGTGTCGGGCTTACTTCATCGTATTGTCACATTTCATACGATTTGTGAGTAGCCGGCGCATCGGCTCATTGGGGGGATAGAGAAAAGGAGGGCAACGTATCTGCATATGCCGATGATAATGGGAGTCAGTAGTCACCTAATATTTGTTTCCTTTTATATGTAATTTTTTATTTATTTATATTTTGTTATGTGAATGAAAAGTTAAAGTAAAGTTAAAATGAATATATTCGTAAATAAAAGAAACTATAGAGCATCGTAGCTAATAATTATTTAAGAAATAAACAGACACTAAACGAAATTAAAGTTTGAAATGTTGTAATTGAATAATATAAATATCTATAGTGATTTGACCACAAGTCAAGCTGGTCGTCAAGAGATTCTCATTGAATAAGTGGCATAGAAAATGCCACTTATATTATCATATATTATTTTCATTATCATTTATCCACCCAACCATGGTTTAAGCCTTGCCTTGGTGATGGGGCTCAGTAGACCGGGGTGAACAAGAGACATCGTGGGCGAAGTCAATCAAAACAAAGAGACTACCCTTTATACCCCTCTTCTTAAAATAGAGGACTAAAAAGCAGACGCAGGAGGAGCGTAAGAAGCAAGTGGCAATAATGAGCACCTTGTCCCATTACACTCTGGAAGTTTGTGGGGTTGGTCAGTGGATATAAGTACCCGTTTTATGAAGATGGCATCGGTCCCTTGACTGACTTTACAAACGCCACTAAAGCGAAACATTAATATTTACTAAGATCTATCCTCAAGTAGCTGGTCATCACGAGACCCTCATTTGAGGAGTGGCATAAAAATGCATGCTTCTAAAACTATTGTTTATGTTATGGAGTAATAAAATAATGAGATCTTAAGCTCGTGTCAAAAAATAGAAGATCCTAGAGATGGCTGCTTATATTTTTATCAATAATAGCTAACTGTCTCGACAAACTACTCTTTCGATGATAAATAACCCGCAATAAACCCGCAATTATCCGTTTGGGCCATATATTTAGAATATACACAATCTCAGAACAGAGGCGACAATAAAATATTTGACAAATGTCAAAATCACTACAAAAACCTTAGATTATGTAGACCTCTATGCTACTACCGTTCATCTAAGACAAAAACACATATTATATGACTTTGATTAAGCGGGTCGCTGTGGGCTCTTACTCTCTAAAATAATGGTCTAAGTCTAATAATGGTCTAAAAATGAAACTTCATCTACTGTCTCTTTTCTTTTCCAATGATTGGAACTTAATTTGAATGTCTCGCTCCCACGCTTTGTACATCTTTCACGTAGTGAGAACAATTCAAAGTTTATGGTTTATGCGCTATGGTACCACATATAAATATGTGTATACATTCAATCTTATGAGATCTAGACAGTTGTAACTTTCCCCTTGGGCTTCCTAAGATCATATCAAAGCGACATAGAAGCAGTGTTGGTAGGAATAACAATCTCATTTAAACAAAACCCCTCTCCTTTTTCGTCGAGGATTAAAAATAGCCTATGTCCTTCTCCTCAATCACTACTGTTAGTAAGGATTCTATAATGTATGTTAATTGAATTCGGTCTCCTAAACTGTTGAATTCAAAAGAAACATTGACGTTTACCGTTGCAGAATATAAATAAAGTAGCTAGCTATAATCAAAGATTTGACATTTGAAGCCCATATATCCTTAAGTTAGATTCTTCGTTTCTTCTAGAAGAAATATGTAGACAAAAAGAATACTTAAAAGAGAGCAAATGCGGCGTAATCTTCGTTCTAGAGTGAATCTTCTGAATACTGGAGTCTTACGATAATATTAGTTTTTTTCACGACACAACAACATTTATCTTTGTTACCATAAGCATTTAACAAACAGCGTCTAAAGTGACGGGGTTGTTTCCGCTATGATATTATAGACTATAATTGATACAAGTAGGTATCTATCTTTTTTATTTAATTAATTAATTAGGAACACCAACAGCACTTACATATCTTTTATGCGACCGAGCTTAACTCGGTGTGAAAGCTCAACTTCATAGTTCAGGTATGCAAAGATCCAATACCTCAACAATTCAAGTTTTTTTAAATTTTCAAAAGTATAATATTAATTGTTATGTTATATGAATAAAATTTGCCTCTCAGTTTCAACCTAGTACAGTATATCACAGTGGACCAATATTTATTTTTTGTGACTAGAAGTAGGTACCTATTTTGTGTTATTCCACAAAATGTAGGTTCATTAAGCAAATATGTTTAATGTATTGCTGCTGGTTTAGGAATAACAGATGAGCTAAATCAATAATAGAACATTGTAAATTTAAGTAAGATGAATGAATTTGATAGACACCTCTGTTTGAGTGCAACTTCTTTCTTCACAAATTAGCTTATCATATCCTAACAGACACTATACGAACGTGTATTCATCACTTTAGAAGTATTGCTGTTATGTGTAAAACATACAATATGATTGTGTACAACAGCCGTCCCTACATTATATATCATGATGTATATTATTATCTTGTGTAGCACCGCCGGAGCTGAAAGCTCTCAGGAACTTATCTCTTGCCGCTGAACGCGTTGATGTCTTTGCAATTTTTCATTTCAACAGTATTTGCATGCGAAGGTAAAAATTACTCACCGCTGTAACAGGTTGCGTGATCCAGTGCAGCAAAAGAATAGAAGCGACGAGATGGAACACGAAGAGGCGCGCACGCGCCGGGCCCGACATGGCTGCGCCTCACTACTGGATGTGCGCCCTCGGCGCGAGCGAAGGCGCCGCGCCCGCGCCTCTCCATCGCGGGGCGGGGGCGCTCAGGCTGCCGCCCGAGTGCTCCTCTCTCCTTAGTATCCCGACTCAAGCGGCGCGCGCGCACGGGACACAAGCGCAGCGCGCTCATACGGGCCATGGCGGTCCACGTACTTTGGTAAGTCAACCAAAACCAATTAAATATAAACATTTTTTTTATTTGTTCATACAATTAAATATTGTGATATTTTAAAATAAAATTAATATTCTCTTTTAGGTTGGTGTTCGCGCTGGTACCGTTAATAGGAGTGAAAACGGTGAGTGATTAAAAAAATAAATAAATAGTTTTAGAATAGAAAATTAGTATAAATATAATTACTATCAAAGTCGTTAACATCAATGTACATACATCACATTAGCTAAAACCTTTATTGGGGTTTAGAGAATGTGCAGGCAACGGGAAGGCGTGCGGGACGACTCGTTCGTCCGCTTAAATTCGTCCTTTTGCAATTTCTTAAAAACTGGACCGGCCAATAAATTCCTAAAACATATGATGTCTATTTAGATTCAAAAATTTGGCAAACATTTCATTACACAGAAATTATATATAGTATTTAATGCATAAAAATACTGGTGAATAGTATTTAAATACTATTATTGTGATGTTTTAAAAAAATCCGAGCAAAAATGATATGTGAAATAAATTATAATAATTAAAATAAGTTATTCCTGACACCGACAAAGTTTATCATCGGTCGGATGTACAGTGTCGTCGGGATTGCGCAAACGACCAACATAGCTAACTACAATATATCTATGAGTACTGTGTACTGAGGGGCATTGTATTAATTTACACGTTACAATTACTTCTTTCATAGTTACAATTGTTTCATAATTATATATTTTAAACATACAATTCAGTAAATTATAAAACGTGGACAATTTTTTATATTTTTTTTACTTTAGGTCATGTGGTACTTATAAAAGTTGTATCTGTTATTATTAACTAAAATTAATTTCGTAAAATGTTTTTTTTTATTTATCATAATAAGACAATTAAATTTCGTAATCAAGGTTTTTATCTGCACTCTGTCTTCGAATATTTGTTGAGATATGAATATGAGTAGGCGATATTTATTAGATACGTCTTATATTACTCTCGTTTTCAATAAATCGTTTAAAATAAAATACTTTCAGAAATTAATGAACAACGATAGAATTTGCGACCAGTTTATTGGAATTCTACGAAGAATCCGTATATCATATATTACATATATAGATATAATATCTGTTATGATAGTACATTTTCTTCTATAATAATAGCTAATATTATTATTTTTTCTTTAATTTAAAAATAAAGTTAATAAAATTAAACGGATGGCACAAGAAAGGAGTTTCAAATGCAATCAAAGAATTTTGTTGTAAATATTATTTTCTTATTAATTTTGATATAATTCTTTAAGTAGGTACTAATTTAATTTTTATATCGTCGAACTTTGTTCTAATAAATGAAATGTTGGCAGTTAGTGGACATCGCCTAGTGGTATCATTTTACACAAATGTGCTCATGGTGCAATATCAAATGTCGACTACGAACGTATTTTGATGTGCCGTTGGAGTAGGTACCTATAACGTTCTATAACGTGCATGTGCAGATTATAACTAGCATAGAAACAGCATTCAACATCATTGACGTTCCCACCCATTCCCGGTCGAAATAGTTCTGGTGGTATTAATATTTTTTTTTATAGTACAAGGGGCAAACGATCGGTCGGAGCCATTTTCATGACTTCCGATGCACATAGACATCCGCATTGAGGCTATACAGATGCGCTGTCCTCCTTTCTCCTCCCACCTCCACGGACCACCGGCTCCTTACACACCGCACGAAACGCTCCTTGCAAGCATGCAGTGTGGCCCTACCTCTTACTTATTGGCAGTGATCCACACAGAAAACAGTGAGACATTGGTAAATTTTGTAATGGAGTAGTGCAACATTGTTGCTGATTTACAACTCGGCCGTCACTGGTAGCTCTCGGTCATATGATATCGCCACAACGTAAGTCCATAGGAGGGGGAAGAAAAGGAAGGCAGCAGCTCTACCTGACACGTAATATCTTGAAGTACAGACCAATTAGAATTCTCAGTCACTACAATTAAAAGACACTGCGGCTTATTTTAACGATCGCAAAGGAATCGAAATCTATAGGGATCAAGCTTCAAGACTGCCACGCTAACTAGTGGTTGAAATGTGAACCGAATGCTAACAAATTTTCGTTTGTACGTATGATATGACATATGTCAACATGTCATATTTTGCTAGCACTTGATTCCTAAAATGATCACTAGAGCGGCGAAAGTGCTGCCTCTATGTTTCGTGCACGGTCCCTGTATCTAGAGTAACGAAATTTAACAAAACATAAGAATGTTAATATCTACAAATAAAGCAATAAGACCAAAAATGAAGAAATTATAAGTAATAATTTTAGTATCATTAATTTAAGAATTGGCTCTTGTCTGTGCAGCACTTGTCATTATTTTCTTTTCTCCGCCAAGTTCTTCACTTCTACCGCTAGACATGACATGATTCTTCACTTTGGGCTGTAAAACTTTTCATGTAAAAGAACTGAAACGGGGAGTGTCATGTTGCTTAGCAACAGAATTTGCGGGCCCGACCGGGTGATATCTCTGGTTCACAAGATATCGCCTTAAAGGCCTGACGAGGGAATAGAACAGGTAAGAGGTAGTGCCACACTACATGCTTGCATGCAGTGGAATTGGGCCTGCACGACCGGGGAGGTACCTCTCGCTTACACGATACTGGCGTAAAGTGACAGCAGTGCTGTCGCGTTTCGTGCGGTGTGTAAGTAGCCGGTGGCCCATTAAGGTGGGAGGAGAAAGGAGGGCAGCGCAACTGTATTGCCTCTATGCGGATGTTTGTGGGCGTCGGTAGTCATGAAAATGGCTCCGGGTGCTCGTTTGCCCTCCTATATCATAAAAAAAAGTACTCAGTACTTTGCATTAATTTTTGTGTGTGTGTGTTTCGGACAAAATTCCTCGTCTGCGCAGGCCTTAGAAGGCATGACTATGCTGTCGCGATTTGATTGCCCGGTCGTACAAGCCTAATTCGGCTACAATGCAGCATGGCACTACCTCAGGTCGTGTGTGCTATAAAAAGCCCTACCTACTATTTGTGAAGTCATAACTTTATATTATATACCTAACTTAACAAGAGAATTGTCGCCACACTCGTTCTTTGATGACCCTTTGTTAATGTTTATATTAAGAAGTTTCTTTGTATAGAACTTCTTTTACAGTGGCCATGCACAAATTTACTTCATGTTTTACGTTAATTTTCATTGTTTTTTTTTTCTTAGCTATATTTTTCAAGGCATAGGTAAGCATTGAAAAATACAGCAAATAATTCAGGCGCTTATAAAGGTAGAGTCAATACAGGGATTGTGAACCCATTACAGTGCATGGACGAGACGGATTTCACGGCATGTACTGACTACGGTACACTGGACAGAATACGCTATAAGTAAAACTACGAGATAATCAAACATCACTTATCGCTGTTTACCCTACATATATATATATATATATATACGTATATAGTACTCTACAATCTAAATTTTTTTTCTTCTTATTATAGTGTTTATAATCAATTCGCGTATTCGGATAAAATAATTCAGATAAACCATAATAATTAAATTATTTTTCTTCTTTTGTTTAACAGCAAGACTATCCACGGGGCGATTTGGAAGAAAATCTAATTTACCCTTACGGATGGGAGACGACTTCGAGGCCCAGTTACCCTAACACTTTTGGCTTATCGAGAAGGCCGGACATAGATCCCCGGCGACCCGGCGTGCCGGGGCCACGACCCCAAGGTGTGGGTCTCAACTTCGCCATCTACGACCCCGAGACGAGGCAACGCACGACGGCGTTCGACAAAAATTGCACAGCGCCGGGCACCTGTGTGCCAAAATGTTTCGCTGAAAAGGGAAATCGGGTAAACATTACCTTTATATTAATTATTTACAAAAAAATACCTAAGCGTATACAGTTTTCAGACATATTCGTCATGTAAATATTCATAAATTTTTTGTTATCTGTTATAATCATTAAATAAATCTATTCGTAAATAATTAGTTATGTATGTATGAAGGTTTTCTATAGAGAACGTAATGGCTGGGTAGATTTTTGATAAAATGTTATAAAAATCTATAGGAGGTTTGTTGTTTTTGATATCGTAAACGGCTCAAAAAATTTGAATCCAGAATATCCATATAGTTTTTTTTCACGTTGGTCTGCTAATAAGTCTTTGAAGTCGAGTCTCGAAGTCGTCATGAAGCACAAAGTTCCATTAGTGACGGGCTAAACTTGGTCTCCCAGGTATTAGATCTAATTAAAGACTGCAATCCTTGGGAATTGACCTTTATATTAATCTATTATTTTTCCTCTTTCAGGGAATCCCAGGAAGCCCTGGGGTGCCTGGCTTAAAAGGTTTGCAGGGATATGAAGGTCCCGAGGGTCCTCAAGGACCAAAGGGTCAAAAAGGACAGGAGGGACCTCAGGGACCTCGCGGTCCTAGAGGTGATAGAGGATTTCAGGGCGCTCAAGGTCGTACAGGAATGACTGGACCCCAGGGTCTTATCGGAGACCCGGGACCACGAGGCATTGACGGAAGAGACGGCTGTAACGGCACAGATGTAAGTTTCTGAATTAAATATAGTTTTAAATATATAATTAATTTATCAAACGTTATACCGAAAGTGATCAATATTTTACACGCCTTTACTTTATTGAATATCACTGTGTAGTAAGAGTTGCTGTATGTATTTATGTATGTTTGTAAAAGCGAATTCCTACTCGATTTTAGGAAAGGAAAAATATTCCTGCCGGTGTGCCTTAAAGTAACGTGCTGTCACCGCTTCTTTTTTATCAATTCAATCGCACAACATAACCTCTAAACGTCGTCATCAACGTATCTTCATATAATATATATTTCATGCAATAATTTATACCACAGGGGTTACCTGGTCCAATAGGAGAAAAGGGAAATCCAGGTCCACGAGGCTTCAAGGGAGGTAAGGGAGAAAAGGGCGACAAGGGAGAAGGCGCTTACATGGGAAGATATGACAAAGGACAGAAAGGCGAACCGGGAGCTGATGGTATGCAAGGACCTCAGGGACCAGCAGGACGCTCAGGACCACAAGGACCCGGCGGTCCTAAAGGAGATGCCGGAGCATTTGTAATTTGCAGTTTTTTTTCTATTTCCAGCTTAAATGATGACCAGTCTCTTCTTATTGTGCATTTCCATCGTAACTAGGTGATAATAGTAAGATGTGTCACGCTACATGCATGTATGCAGCAGAATCGGTCCGTCACGACCGGGATCGCTCTCGTTTACATGATACAGGCGTAAAGTAACAACTGTGATGTTGCCTCTCAATTCTCATGCGATGTGTAAGCTGCCGGTGGCTAATGGAGGAGGGAGGCGGAAGAAGGGCAAGGCCTTTGTATAAACTCTATGCGGATGTCTATGGGCGTCGGATACAAGACTCCGACAACTCGTTCTCTATATTGTAGTATTTTTTTTTAACTTTATTTACTTTACTTTTATAAAAATAAAATAAAAATATGAATTATGTAGGGCAAGCCTTACTAACTTCTAAGTAAGTAACTTACTAAGAATTCAATAGAGCATAACAACAAAGTTGCTGGAGGAAAATAATATGCGTATCTATATTTTTTTTGTAGATACCAAACACTCTTATACCTTGACTTTACTAAAGGGCCCATCGCTCACAGACATCCACACTTGAAAAGGTTTTTCATATACATTCCCTTCTACGTTGCTTACGCTAGCGTAGATTCACAAACCGCATTAAACGACAGCACTGGCACTGGATCCTAATACCGAGGTGGAGGTGCATGTCCGACCGTGGTGGCCATTACAACAGATCTATATTTCACGAAATGTTAAAAAATATTAATGATACTGACCGTCATCGTTATCAGCTTCCGACCAAGATCTCCGGCTCACATCCATCACCGGCCACTAATCTCTTCCCACCTGAATGGTGGACCCACATGCGTAATAACGATACGTAATGATAATAATGTTTTAGTTAAAACGTGTACATAAAATAATTATCATATTAAATACCAATAATAATTATAATTCATAATTTTGAGCACGGAAATGCGATAGCTTTCGTGTCAGTTTATGAAAATATTACTGATACAAAACGTTCTAAATATAATATATTAATTAATAGAAGGAATTTGATAGAACGTTTGAAGGAGTAGGAAGTTAAATAAGTATTTAAAATTAATAGTAGTCAATTAAGAAATATGTTTTATGTTTTAGGGGGCTATAGGAGAAAGAGGAGAAAAGGGCAGTAAAGGAGCAAAAGGGCTTTCAATAAAAGGAGAAAAAGGCGACCGAGGTGACCGGGGTGACAGAGGCCCGGGATGTAGTCCTTACCCGTTCCACGACGATGATAACAAAGTGATAAAAGGAATTCAAGGCGACATGGGACCTAAGGGAGACAAAGGAGAACCGGGTATTATAGGTGATAGAGGAGACACGGGTCCAATGGGAGAGCGAGGAATAGCTGGACATATGGGCGCCAAAGGTGAAAAAGGAATACGAGGAAACCCTGGCGAACGGGTATAGCATTATTAAAGTTCTTATCGGTCCACAGCTATAATATCAGTTTACTTGGAACGTACAAACTGATTTTTTTACTAGCGCTGTAATCATTCTAATAGATAGATAGATAGATATATCTCTATCTAGGTGTCTATATAGTATAGTAGTAGTAGAAAGACTTAAGGCTCTGGTCTTTAGCCATACAGTAAACTCGTAGACTTTAAAAACCTACATTACAGTGTTTTCATTATTATTATTTTTTTAGGGCCGTGACGGCATGTATGGTATTGCTGGACCAATGGGTCAAAAGGGAGATAGAGGCTATGACGGAGTTCCGGGGCTTTCTGGACGGCCTGGGGCTAAAGGTGAACCAGGAAAAGATGGCGCTCCAGGATCACAAGGGTTAAAGGGTGTTGCTGGTCGTCCTGGTGGACGGATGGGCTCCAGTGGTCCACCTGGTCCACCTGGTCAAAGAGGCTACGATGGACCTCAAGGAGCACCTGGTACCGATGGTATTCCCGGAGAACGCGGTCTGCCTGGACCAACCGGCCCAAGAGGTGGACAAGGTGAACCCGGAACTCCGGGAATAGAAGGCCCAGCGGGAGAAAAAGGACAAAAGGGTGAGGAGGGAATTTACGGCGCTCGTGGAGACACTGGACCTCGAGGTTTTACAGGAGATGTTGGACCGTCTGGTCCTAGGGGTCCCAAAGGCGAACCAGGCTTTTCCATTCCGGTTGGTATTCATTTAAAATAAATTTAATTTGTCATTTAATTGTTAAAAGTGTTAATGTTGAATTTTAACCATATCTACTTGCTGTTAATTATTTTATCTCCTCTAGAGACAACTCTAGTATTTCTATAGTACATCATGTTACAAAGGCGATAATCAGTTATTTTATTTTTAGTTAATAATAAACGAGAAAACACTAACGTACTCTCTAAAGTTATCAAAGCTTTTAGTAAAATCAAATATTCATTCATATACCTTCTGTTATAGGGTGAAAGGGGGATGCCTGGACAATCTGGCTTAGACGGTGCGAAAGGGTCTAAAGGTGACAAGGGCTATCAAGGTTTACGTGGTGTGTCTGGAAATTCCACATTTGGCACTCCTGGAAGTCCAGGAGAAATGGGAGCACCAGGTGAAAAAGGACAAAAGGGTAGCCCTGGAGCCGACGGTATACCTGGAAATCCGGGTCAGAAAGGAGATATAGGTGGACGCTGCAATGACTGTTCGCCTGGAGAGACGGGTCGTAAAGGTGATCGAGGGTTAGACGGACTGCCTGGAGAACGCGGGGAACGAGGACCGGAAGGGCGTAATGGATCCCCGGGAGAACGTGGCTCTGATGGCATGCACGGAGAACCTGGATCTCCAGGAGCACCGGTAAATAAAACATTTACTTCCATCGTCTAACAGGTGTAGAGTGCTCTATTAGCCACGAGTGATTTGATGAGGTTCTTTACAAATATTTAGGCGTATAGACAAGTGGCAATATCTATTCAATTTCTGAACTACACACTATTAAAGTGAACGAAATGTAATTCTTCTGCATTTCTCAAAACATTTTAATTGCTTCGTTGATCAAATTGATCAAATTAAATTGCCTATTACCAGCAATTAACACAGAACAAATAACAAAAGTTTAATTTGAAATTTTACAAAATAATATTAAAGTATTATTAAGGTTTAGGTAGGTCACTTAATATGACCCGTTGAAAATATTTAATTCACTTCATTCCTTTTTGTATTCATGTTTGTGTGAGTACTGAGTAGTGACCGCTCTGTTGGTAACATACCTATTTAACTTCTGAGTGGAGTGGGCCCGTCCTCGACCCGACTTCGTGTACTTCTTTAGTGCTTAAAAAAAATCATGGAATATTTTTATAATACTTTACGAAATGATGTCCAAAGTAATCGAAATGCCTATTGTAACTGCTATTTACGTTTTGTCATTTAAATTTTTAAGGGTGAACGAGGTGACGAAGGTCCAATGGGTCCCCCAGGTGATACGGGAGCCAGTGCAATTATACCTTCAGATCTAGTAAAGGGTCCTCCTGGAGAAAAGGGTAAAGTAGGAGAAGTAGGCCCTAGAGGTCCAAAGGGAGATAGAGGACCACCAGGTCCGAAAGGGAGCCTCGGATTTCAAGGCATGCCTGGTTTGAAAGGAGATCAAGGTAGAATGGGACAACGTGGTCAAGATGGCATTCCTGGAGATAATGGTTTCCCCGGTTTGGATGGCCTTAAAGGTGCTTCTATTAGAGGAGATAAGGGAGCGATTGGTGATCAAGGACAAAAAGGTGAAAGGGGCTTCTCTGGAAGAGGAGGTGAGAAGGGTGAACCTGGTCAATGCCCTAATGAACTTAAAGAGCTTACAAAAGGAGATAAGGGATCGCAAGGCTTGCCAGGACCACAAGGACCAGAAGGTACGAAATACAAAAAAGTTGTTTTTATTAAATTTGTAAATGTCCTAAATAAAAAAAAATGTGAACGGATTTGAAGGCACTTAAGTGTACAACACCAACGTGAAATATGTTTAATGTAAGAATGGAATACAATTGTTTAATGTTCGTACACATAATATCTATCTTTGAGGGTAAAAGTTGTCACCGCAGATGATTAGAACCCGATAGATCCGCAACTCTTCACTACATAGTATAAAACAAATTCACTTTCTGCCGTCAGTGTGTCTGTATGCTTAGATCTTTACAATTACACATCAGATTTTGATGGGCTATTATTAGATAGAGCGTATCTCAAGGAAGATATATATGAATGAATTGAATGAATGAATGTATTATTCTTTATTGTGTACACAAATACATAAACAGACAATCTTATAAGGTATGCGTAGTTCAGATTATGTACACAAAAGACGACCTTATTGCTTAGGTAGCAATATCTTCCAGGTAGCCTATATCTAATATATAAAATTCTCGTGTCACAGTTTTCGCTGCCATACTCCTCCGAAACGGCTTGATCGATTCTCGGCCAACATCTATTTTTCATTCCGATATTCCCACGGGATCGAAAGTTACGCGGGTGAAACTAGTTATGTATAACATCGAATTTAACGCGTGCTAAGCCGCGGTTTCCCTATTATAAATAGCTAGTACCTACATAAATATTATAAAAATTATAAAAGTAAAGGTTAACATATTAAAAATTTTATAATTGATACCTCTGCCATTAAATAAATAAATAAATAAATAAATTATCTGCTAATTTTGTAAAAAAAATACATAAAGTTACTGTTTAAAATCGATAAAGCTGTGATTAATTATATATTATTATAGATTTCAATGTTCAAAATAAAAAGTCTATTTTTCGAATGGATGTAGATTAAGTATAAAAAAACCTGAAAATTAATATAACATTATGATTAATTTTACGATAACAAACCTAAAATTTGGCTAGTCAAACTTAGGAGTGCGTCAACTCCTAAGTGAGAGCTTCAACGTTTAACTATAAACATATATCGCTGTTGTATAATTAAAATCAACTACCTATCTATAAAAATATATTAACAAGATATTATGTATCTACAAAAGAAGTTTTCATGGAAAAAATAACATGAAAATTTATTTGTATGTAATATTATAAAGAAATTATCATACATAAACTTATTTGAATTTTAACCATATAAATTTAAGACGAAGAAGAAGACAAAAAGTGCAGTAGATATAAGTAGTCAAGTTCAGGGCACTTAACAATTTTTATTATTGAAAAAAAAAAGAAATCAAATTAAAATATTGCAATTAAAGCTGTGTACACTCTTCTCATCAATATTTTACATGAAAATGTTTATAGTGGAATATATTTTGCGATGTTATTCTGAATCGAATAAGCCCTTGTAAATATACTAGCTGTGCCCCGCTGTTTCATCCGCGTTTATTTTCTAAGAAATGCATATAAACTTCAACACCTAATTTCACCCCCTTAGGGGTTGAATTTCTAAAAATCGTTTCTTAGCGGATGCCTATGTCGTAACATCTACCTGGATGCCAAATTTCAGCTTGATCCGTCCAGTGGTTTGGGCTGTGCGTTGATAGCTGGCTATGTCACGTTTGAGTTTTATATATATAGACTATATAAGAACTTTGTAAAACACACACAAGAGCTTTTCAGAGAGTAATAGGACAATTAATTATTGGCGTAACATCTAAACGAAACTACTCACGAAAAATTAGCTTCATAGTAATATAAATTTTGAAAAATGTTTGAATGAAGCCCATTCCCATTGCCGATATCATAAATGCTATGTCCTTGAACCATCTTCTTTCTTAATTACAGTCTTAGTGAATAATTTTCATTTATTGTACAGGTGTGAAGGGTGATAAAGGTGAACAAGGTCAGCTAGGAAACACGGGACTAAAAGGTGAACGAGGAATTAGTGGCAAACCGGGTTTTGTTGGACCTCGTGGATTTACTGGTCCTAAGGGAGATAAAGGAGAATCCGGTTCCATGGGTTTCCCTGGAACAACAGGTGAATTGGGCCCCAGAGGTTTCCCTGGTATTCCTGGAAAACCTGGAGAGAAAGGTGAGACAGGTCCATCCATGCCCGGCCCTAGGGGACAACCTGGGCTTCCTGGTCTCAAAGGTGAACAAGGTCCACAAGGTTTACCAGGTGTTCGAGGAAACGATGGTCCTAAAGGTCTTGTGGGTTTGAGAGGTGAAAAGGGAGAAATGGGCTTTAAGGGTCAGCCTGGTTTTCCTGGTCTTCAAGGACTTAAAGGAGACACAGGTCCTATAGGACCTCAAGGAAGACCGGGTGCAGATGGCAATCCAGGTAGAAATGGTGAGAAAGGACAACAAGGCTTTCCTGGTTTACCCGGCAATCCTGGCGTCATAGGACTACCAGGACAAAGAGGCGACCTAGGAACACCAGGACGAGAAGGTCCTAAAGGTTTTCCTGGTCCACGAGGTTTTACCGGGGCGCGTGGTCTTAATGGAATACCTGGGAGTCCAGGTGATAAAGGAGATAAAGGAAGCATAGGGCCTGAAGGTCTTCCTGGTATGGTGGGGCTAGACGGACCTCCTGGTTTACAAGGATATCCCGGAGAAAAAGGTGATAAAGGTATTGTCGGACGTCCTGGTTTCTCGGGTAACCCAGGAGCACCAGGTGACAAGGGTGACCTAGGTCTTCCAGGTCCTAGGGGTTTTAAAGGAGAAGCGGGACTAGCAGCTGAAAAAGGTGAAAAAGGAGATCGCGGGCTTGATGGAATAAGTGGCAGAGATGGTTCACCCGGTCAAGATGGAGAAAAGGGAGACAAAGGCGACATTGGTTTACCCGGTTATGGACAACCTGGAGCAAGGGGTATAAAGGGTGATATAGGAATCCCTGGATTAGATGGTGCGCCTGGCGAAAGAGGTGATAAAGGTGACCGGGGTTTCGATGGTTTATCAGGAATAAAAGGTGACAGAGGTATCCCTGGAGCACCAGGAATGCCAGGAGCTCCAGGTCTTGATGGCCCTCCTGGTCTCCAAGGTGATAATGGTAGACCAGGACTAGATGGTCTAAAGGGTAATAAAGGAATCAGAGGATCACCAGGAAGGGATGGGCTTAATGGCACTAAAGGAGAAAGAGGCTTACAAGGGCCATTCGGTCCTACTGGACCCATAGGTTATCCAGGTCTTAAAGGGGATAGAGGATTACCAGGGCCATCCATGGATGTTAAGGGTGAAAAGGGAGATATTGGTGAACCAGGAATTACTGGAAGAACAGGTCAAAAAGGAGAAAGAGGAGATATAGGTATTCAAGGCATAAAAGGTGAAAGGGGTGCTATGGGTATCATGGGAATGAAAGGAGACCAAGGGTTGTTAGGAGAAAGGGGTGAAAAGGGTAAGGCCGCTTTATATTTGCTATGAATTAAATGAAGTTAATTAAATCTTATTAAAAATTTAAAAAATTTCAGGGGATAGAGGGCAGTCTGGTCCTGCCGGTATATGTGAAGCTGTAAAAAAGGGTGAGAAGGGTCTTCCTGGACCACCAGGAAAACATGGCCGGCCAGGTCATACCGGTGCTCAAGGAATAAAAGGAGAAAAGGGTCTACCAGGTCTTCCAGGATATACGGGTCTTCCTGGAACTCCCGGAGAACCTGGTCCTCGGGGTCTTAAAGGAGACACTGGACCTGAAGGCATTGCTGGTCCACCAGGAAGGGATGGTAACGCCGGCTATCCAGGAGGGTTAGGAAGCAAAGGGCAAAAGGGAGAACGTGGTGAAAAAGGAAATATAGGATTCGGGCTACCTGGACAAAAAGGAGAACCAGGTCAAACTGGTTTGCCAGGAGAGATTGGCTGGAAAGGTAGTAAGGGTGAACGTGGAAGAGATGGCATAAATGGTATGGAAGGACCTGTGGGCCGCCAAGGTGATAAGGGAGAAATTGGATTTGATGGAATACAAGGCTTAAGAGGAATAGAAGGAGATAAAGGTGACAAAGGTGAAGCAGGTATTGTTATTTATGGAGGAAAGGGTGAACCTGGTCCTCCAGGCCGTCCAGGACAAGATGGTATGCCAGGGTTAAATGGTGCACCAGGTCTGAAAGGTGCAGAAGGCCAGCGTGGATTTAAAGGCGATAAGGGAATACCTGGGCCAATAGGACCTCCGGGGCCTCCAGGACTTCAGGGATATCAAGGGTTGCAAGGTTTGAGAGGAGAAACGGGTAGAGAAGGATTACCTGGTCAGCCAGGATCTCCGGGTGCACCATGTGTGACTACAGATTATCTTAATGGCATCCTGTTAGTAAAACACAGTCAAACAACAATGGTACCAGATTGTGAATCAGGACATGTTAAATTATGGGATGGATATTCACTTCTGTATATCGACGGAAACGAAAGAGCTCACAATCAAGACTTAGGCTATGCTGGTTCCTGTATCCGAAAATTCAGTACCATGCCATTCCTGTTTTGTGACTTGAATAATGTTTGCAATTATGCTAGCCGAAATGATAGAAGTTACTGGCTATCAACAAATGAAGCTATACCGATGATGCCAGTAGAAAGTTATGAAATTTCTAAATATATTTCAAGATGCGTAGTGTGTGAAGTACCTGCGAACGTCATAGCAGTACATAGCCAAACCATTGATGTACCCTCTTGCCCGGCTGGTTGGAGTTCACTTTGGATAGGATATAGTTTTATTATGGTAAGTCGTTGTTAAATAGATTTTTCATCTTTATTAAAAGTTTAGAACAGGTTTCACTGATTACTATTAAAGTATCAACTAGCTATTTAATAATAATTACCATATACTCGTACATGCTTCTAACGAAATCAATGAAACCGAAATTTGCAGTTCATTTCTCAGTTAAGTTCCTAATACACTAACCAGCCAGTATGGAGTAACGCAAACGAGGGATTAAAAGTGCCGCGTACAAAAAGTCTACCGAATAACCGAGGACATACAAAGAGTGGACCAGACTAAAGTGCGTGAGAGCCCCCGAAAGTAAAAGAACTGTAGTGACTAGACTTAGTAACGCACACGGAGGAGTTTAGTCCCAGTTGTGCGAGAGTGAGGTACGTGCCGGGCAACAAATGTTCGCACACCGTCTGCGTTAAGTAGGTACGCAGTAAATCCTCGGAAGACTTTTTATTCGCGGAGCGTACTTTTTCTACGCCGCGAACTAAAATCCCTCGTCTGTGCAAGCCATTAGTCTTAAAAATAGAAATATCGGAGCAGCGAAGAATTGCTACGGTAGTAATAGGTAGTTTAAAATATAATAAAGTTCTGGTCTAAAATAGGATTTATATTTTTTTAATATTTACTTTCAGCACACTGGAGCCGGTGGTCAAGGCGGTGGCCAAGCATTAGCAAGCCCAGGGTCTTGTTTAGAAGATTTTAGAACTACGCCATTTATTGAATGTAACGGTGAGGGTGGAACGTGTCAACATTTTGCCAACAAACTCAGTTTCTGGTTGACAATCATCGAAGACAACAAACAATTTTCAAAACCAGAGCGTGAAACATTAAAGGCTGGAAAGCTTTTAGAACGTGTTTCGCGCTGCGCAGTTTGTATTAAGAACACATAAGTTTGAAGCACTACAAAGAACAAAGTAGGTATATAGTTTGAGGATACTAAAATTAATGGTGATGATTCAGTAGTTGCATAGTTACAATTTTTATTTTGTGCTTTTTCAGTTGTCTGGTTCTCAAATTTGAAGTGCAGTAATCGAACAGCATTCGTAATATATAAATTTAAACCAAAGCAATTTAATCGTAAGATTTGTTTTAAGTTTATAAAAAGCTTCTTAGTCTCCAACGATATGTATTTTTTAATTATCTTAACTATCATCAAATTATAAGCAAGTCGGCATCTGACATTATATTTTATAAAGCTGTCACTAGTCACATTTAACAATCTATAATACATTATATTTTAAAAGTTATTAATTTACATGTCGCTTTTTCGGACACAATATAGATTGCAAACTTTATATTAAATAACTAATATTGCCTTTTAAATCCCTAAATATAATATAAACAATGTACATATTCGTATATAACTTCAAGTATTTATTGATTAGATATTTTGCATCTACATAATAATATAATATTTTATAAAAATAATTAATTAACTCTGTTATGTGTTAAATCAGAGTGTATAGGATACATAGAGATTTTCTACTTATTCAAATATGTTTTCGATGTTACTGTAGCCAAAATAAAATATTTAGTACCCATAGGTACACACTGCCATTGTAGATATGTAAGGTGAATGTTACATAGGATATTTTAAATAAGATAGGTACTGTGTAAGTTTCAAACTTAAATAAATAATTTAAACAATTAGTCTTTATTATTATAGACATTTAAAACCTTGATATTAAATCCAAGAATATCGGTGTTTTTCATTTTTTTACCAGACTGCAAAAGAAGGGTTTGGTGTATGTATTATTTTCGTGCAAATCTTCCTAAATTAACGTAGGTACCTTAATATCCTTTATTACCCCATGTCTCTAGAACTATTCATGTGATCATGTCTCTAGAACACCGGATTTCCATAATTGTCTGGTATCGTCTATTTTAAAAAATAAAAATGTATGCCAGCCTAGAAGCATTTTGTATTAAATAAAAAATTTAAGTCAACTATTATGTGAGAGCTATCCTCGAATAGGTACTTTAAAATTATCATTAGGCTGCTTTGTATATTTTTAGTGAACACTCCCATTTAGGATTAATAACAATACACTTTTTATTGTTGTTATGTTGTTATGATAAAAACAACTGCGTTTCTGTAGTTTTTTGTCATAATAAAAACAATACTAGTCGCTCCGCTTAATCACAACTATTTTATAATGGCTATTTTTGTGTACCCACGCCCATAGACATCCGCACAATTTCAATGCAGATACGTTGCCTATATAAATGTAGGACATTTCCTTTTTTCTCCTTCTTGTTTCCTTATCGCCTACACTAAATACACGAAACACGAGAACTCTTCTCGACGGTATCATTTAAGCGAGAGTTGCCTTCCCTGTCGTGATCTCCCAATTCCACTGCACACAGCCGCAGCACAGCTTTTCCCCACAATGGTAGGTACGTAATGCTGTGGAAGTAATTAAAATAAACAAATTTTCCGATGTTTTCATCATAAGTTTGTTGTATTTTTGTTTGTTATATTTATAAGGAAAATTTTCGAATCCACTAGATTTAATAGTTTTGCTATTTAATAGTACATCAGCGCCGGATTAAGCTCATACGGGGCCCGGGGCGCAGACTTGGGAGGAGCCCTTTTATGTATAATTTTTTTTTTTTTCAATTTGTGTCTTCAATCCGACTCAATAGAATAAGCAGAGTGGTTGGTTCTTTGTTGCATTGTGAGGAGCCTCAACAGCGGAAAGCACTCCCGCTGTTGTGAAATATTTTCCCATCACGTATCTAAACTCTGGACGTCATGAAGTCTTTGGCGTTTATTGTTGGAGATTTTAGTTAATTTGGCAGCTCAGTCATGTGGGTGGTTTTCAAGGTGATTTTTGTAGCTTGTGGAAGGCTCTTTATTTACTGTTTTAATATGCTTCATGAATTTCGGTATTAGTGAGAAACCAGGGAGCATTGACAAGTGCGCAATCTACCATTTTGCAATCTCTGTATGTTAAATATTATGTAGGAGCTGCAAGCGCTTCCCCAGGATCCCGTACATCCATACATTATAAGTTTAATAATAATTTTGTAGATGAGCTCGGTCCCCGAAAGCTTTGAATTTCGTGCCATCAGCCCCTGGTCGCAAACACGCACATTTCGAACCTGAACTGTGCGACATGACAAGTATGGATTCTTTAAACCATAGTATTTCGTAATAATCTCTTTTATTTGGAGAGCAAGACCTTATACCATACTTTGTCAAATGCCTAATGGATTACGAGAAACACAGCTTCGAGGGACTATCGTTTTTTATCACAGACTCTATGGACCTGGTCAATGGTTGAGTGGTGATTTCGGAATCCAAATAGGTAGTGACCGACCGAAGCAGTTTTTTCAGCCGAAGCCGAAACCGAAACGGAAATTTCAGCCTGGCTCTCAGTTTCAGCATGAAACTTAGTGAAACTATATTCAAAATTTTAAATATCTTATAACGCTATAATGTCATGTACAGTTCCAGGAATTGCGGATAGGTCAATAAAATTGTACAGGATTTATAAAATTTTATACGGACATTCGTTTTGTATTCATATTATTATAGTTTATTGCAAATCAAAAACAGATTAAGTAATGTTTTGATTAAGAAAAAAACTTAATTTTTACTTCAAAAAACAACACTTAATTAGACTTAGAAATTTGTGATATTATATGTGGATATTAAATTCTCAGTCTTAATAAAAGATTACAATAATTTGTATGATGATAAAATTATGTCCTTCATACTACTCAATAAGTTACTACTTATCTTAAGAAAAACCGAATGAAATATATGCGAGATTTGGTATTGCATATTTACTAGGAGATCTCAACATTTTTTTTGGTAACGCAGGGGATTTTTACGAACACTACCCAGGAGCCCAGATGGCTCAACCGGGTAAACTATCGGGCTCGGCAATTGGTTTGCCCTTACAAACTTGACGCCTGCGGGTGCCTCAGCCGCTATAATTGGAGGCCTCGGTGAAAAGGCCACACTACTCCTTCTTGGGGACTCTCCGGCTGCCATTGAACAGTCCCTACTACAACTTTGGAACCGTGCAATGGGGTCAGGTTCTCATCCTGATCCCCAGTCTCAGTATATTTGAAAGAGGTAGTGCCACACTGTATGCTTGCATGTAGTCGAATTGGGCCGGCACGACCGGGGTACCTCTCGCTTACACGAGACCGGCGTAAAGTGACAGCTGTGCTGTCGCGTTTCGTGCGGTGTGTAAGTAGCCGGCGGCCCGGGGAGGTGGGAGGAGAAAGGAGGGCAGCGCATTTATATAGTCTCTATTCGGATGTTTGTGGGCGTCGGTAGTAATGAAAATGGCTCCGACTGCTCGTTTGCCCTCCTGTACTATAAAAAAAAAACACCAACGAAGCACGCCACCAATTTGTTCAAAGCGAACCTGTCGGTCGTCCTAATCCACGCCGCCATCTGCTGATTCAGAGGGACGGGTGTAGGATCCTCCAACTGAGCTGCTCTAAGGGTGCTTTTATAAAGAAGCAGGTTCCCGGCGCCGAAATTGTCGGCGCCAACCGGCGCCGATCGGCGCCAACACGTTTGCAATGTTATCTTATGGGCTTACTTATAAAGAAGCAGGTTTTCGGCGCCGATATCGGCCTGTAGTGACCATCATGTCGTCAACTTCATCGGACGACGACTTATTTATTATGGAAAATAGTTATTTAAAATGTTTGTATAATATATTAGTATTTATTATATTAGTATTAAATTAATATATTAGTGTTATAATTGTATAATATTAGTAGGATGTGAAAGTTTGTATGTTAATTAAAAGTGGAAATAGTATAAAAAAACGTGCATTATTTACAAGTAGAACTAAATAGTAATTACGTAATAATATC
>LUGF01006372.1:127416-147562 GCA_001625245.1 Calycopis cecrops
AGAAGTTGAAAATCGCAAACATAATGTTGCTAGAAGTTGAATATCGAAACATCCCATTAATTAATATTTTTCATTATATAATATTTACACGTTCTTTGTGGCAGTCGCCTACGCATTTTCTCCATTATAATTCGACCACGAAAATAAGTTACATCGGCTTTCGTCGTTGACGCAGAACAGCGCAACATAGGCCGATCTAATCCGATTTATAACACCAATTCAATAAAAACCTTATTCCACAAATAATAAGGCTTAAAATATAACAAGACGTGAGCTCATGCTATCTCGCTCACGATATCTGTGCTGCATGACTTTTGACGTGTGAATGAATGACAGCCTATGAGAGCTGACATTTGACTAAGCAACTGACGAATGCCAATACAGCCAACTTTCGTTTGACCAATGGCGAATGAAGAATTTCCCATGCAAAAATATAGCCTGGTGATTGGCTTAAATAATTTCGCGCCTTTCCAAAAAATGATTTCTGCGCAGGTACATCGGTGTAACTTATTTATATTGTACTATTATACCATTTTAGGGTTAACATATTGTATCTACAAAAAGAATACCTACTATCTGAAACATGTCTATATGGCTGTAATACAGACATTTCGCAATCCTTGATAAAAAAAAATAGTATGAATATATTATATTTTATAGCAATATTTTTTGTGAATGAATAACTGTTTTCCAAGAAAGACGTGCTTCTTTTTCTTTCCTATTTTGGTATTTGGGTACATATTAAAAAAAAACACTTGAATTCATAAATATATCTATGATTCATATTACGCTTACAAATATTTTATTCAATTAACATTAAATATACCATAAACGTTCTAATCTGTAAATAATATTCATTACATATTGAATGATGATTCAATCACTAAAGAAACATAAAATGTATAAAGCGTAGACAGAGGAACGGTATAAGTATGTGTGAAATATATGAAGTTTAAATGTGTGATTACACAGGACTCTGGACTCTAGAGTCCAAGGTGACATTGGACTCGTGACCTTGGACTCTAGAGTCTAGAGTCCCGTGTAATAACGAAATGGAGTCCACTTCCTGTAACGTGATTGGCTACTGAAACCATATCCGATATAGACTATAGACGACCATAGCTAATAAGTTCACCTCCGACAACCTCTCGACACGTTCCCGACACGTTTCGTCGAATACGCAACGGAGATAATGATACCAGTAGATTAACCACTCATTATTTAGGGGATAATTGAGAAGATAATTAAAAGAAGAATTTTACTGATTATTACAAAATATAATACATTATAAAATTATCTAACTTGAATTCACTAATTTTTATGATTGAAATATAGCAAAGTATTTAATAAATAACATTTGAGTGAAACGTATTTTAAGTACAAAATCTTAATTTTACAGGAGAGCGAAAATAAGATTTAAAAACTTATATTTTTTGAACCAAGGAGACTAGAATCGATCTGAGCACTTCATAATGTTGATAAAAACATTCTCTTTAAAAATATATTTAATGTTTTTCGATAATTATTATAAATTTGGAGAAAATCTTGATTTTCCTTGAAAAAACTACGAGTTGTACCTACTAAGATGTTGAAACTGTGTATTGCAGCAATAAATATATTGATAAATTATTATAGCCATTATGTTACCGAGGACTAATACGGAATACCTAGTTATATATCAAAAAAAGTTTCAATAAAGTCCATTAGTTTTTGCGTGAAAAGCGCACAAGACACAGACAGAATGACGTCTTCTACAGTTTTATCATATTATGTACCTATAGATATTAAGTTGGGAATGATTTTTTCTGTGATAAAGTTATAGCATTTAGCAGATTCGGATTTATTCCTATATTTCAGAATTCTAGGTCAACGGAAAGTAGTCGATAGGTTTTATAAAACACGCGATTTCATCAAAATTTGTGCATAATTGAGTATAACTTTTTAATGGCTAACGTAGATATATGATTTTTTCAACGCTTTTTAAGAGATATTAGACCTCAGTATTTGATATTTTTCAGCTCGATCCTTTTACGCATTTCCGATAAAAAAGGTCTTGACAGACGCACAGACGGGTGGACAATAAAGTACCTAATCTTATTAAGGTTTCGTTTTTTTCCCTTTGAGATACGAAACCCTAAATATACCTAAGGCAGCGCCGTTGTAATGTAAAGCATAATTACTTTTTTCACATTTTGAAATACATACCTGCTTACTTCCACACTTTCCTTGACACGAGGAACGTGATACTGTGGTGATACTTTTTCGGGCACGCCGGCGGCGTTTATGGATTTATAAGAGATGTTACCCACTCAAAAAATATAGATTTTGGTAGAATTTTCAGCAAGTCATAATAAAGACTTAATACTATAGGAGGGGATATTAATTAATAAGTTTATCAACAAAAATACGGATATATCGAACAAAGATATCGATATGTCGATATTATTTTTACATCCCCAAGACTTTGAAGTATAGTTTGTGCTTCATAAAAACCCAAAAAAAAAAATAGTTTGTGCTTTGAAGTTTGATGACCTCTAGTTGACAAACTGCCTGGGATGTCTATTGTCTGTAGATTTACATTATGTTTATATTATTTTAAAATATGTTTGAGTATTTTACGCAAAATTTGTGTTTAAATTTAAAGTTAAAAAGAAACTAAATAAATGATTTTGGAAGAACTTCAGTGAATATAACGTTCGACAAATATTTCACATATTCGACTCAAATTTTGTAGGATTTAACATTTTAAAATCTATTATTGACCACATTGACCATGTTGCCTTAAAGTCGTAACTTGTAATTATTCTAAATATTTCAATGAATACTAACGATGATGAACACTTTAGATTTAAACGATATCAGTGAAATGGAACAAATTATGGAGCACATATTTTCATATTTATCCTTACGTGATTTAAGAAATTGTGCACTAGTTTGCAAAAGTTGGTTCAGAATATTAAGTGATGAAAATAATGATGTGTGGAGATATCACTGTATTAAGAGATTAGCTGAAGAAGTATTAAAATCTGATTTGCTCTCAACACTCACAACATACAAATCAAAACTTCGAGCTTTTTACCATGCCTGGAACCCATATGACTGTTCAAGAAATATTTATATAAAGCCTAATGGATTTACTTTACACAGGTAATGTAATATGCTTATTTTTGTTTCACATCATTTCATAAATAAATTTAACTTATTGATCTTTTTTTTAGAAATCCAGTTGCACAAAGCACAGATGCATGTAGAGCCAAAATAGGATTTTTCCAAGGTCGCCATACTTGGGAGATAATCTGGGAAGGACCTTTAGGAACAGTTGCAGTAGTTGGAGTGTCCACAAGGGATGCACCCTTACAGTGTCAAGGCTATGTAGGATTGCTAGGTTCAGATGAACAAAGCTGGGGTTGGAATTTGGTAGACAATCACTTATTGCATAATGGAGATACACAAGGATATTACCCCATGTTAAATAACTGTCCTAAATACCAAGTATGCTTATTTGTTTTTATTTTATTACATATTTTAGATAGAACTGAACAAGTCTGACTCATAAAGTGGAAGCCTTGTTGTGGCCAAGGTCCAAAAGGTACAGTTGTTATACATCTAATTAATTACATCTACTTTATCACATGTAGTATGGCCACCAGCCACAATTTAGCCAGTACCACCTGGGAAGTACCTCTCACATACACAATACTGCCTGAACAGTGATTGCTATGAAGTTACATTCTAACATCTTTGTGAGTAGCTGGTGGCCCATATTTGAATGTTAATGGGAGTCAGTGTGTTACTGTACTTTTCAAGTTATTATTAATAATATAATGTTTTTCATATATGAAATAAAAAATATAAATAATTTTCATAAATTTTAAATGTTATTTAAAACTATATGTATACACACAACAAAAAAGTCTAACACATACTAATTTCAATTTTACAAAGTGTTTTGGCATTAAATCCTTATCTTATTTATATGATATAAAACAAAAATTGTTTTTTTTTTCATATCTAAATTAACAATAATACGAGTAAGTACAGTACATATGTAGTAAGGTGCCTAATCAACTATACTTGAAAAAAAAATGAAAATGCTAAACAAAATTAAATAGTTGTACAAAAATTGCAAAAAAAATATAAAGTAAGTTGAATATTTATAAAGTAAAGTAATATAAAGTGAGGCCTCCTCTGTTATTGAAAACTTGCTGGCACCGATTATTCATATCAATGGAACTGTTAATGTTATCCTGCCGCAATTGCTCCCAAAGAAATTTTAGTAAGTCCATCAGATTGTGTCAGTTGGGTTGTTGTCACTCCATCCAAGTCCTTTAAAGCGTGTCTCTGGAGCATGTCCCGCGTCGGGTCGCATGGGGTTGAGGTCTGCCGATCGTGCAGGCCAAGGCAATACCTGGATGTATTTCCTTGCCAAGTACTCCCGTGTGCGCATAGCTGTATGCGAACGCGCATTGTTATGCACCAACGTGAAGTCGGAGCCAAGCGTTTGTGCGAATGGACGGAAATTAGGCCTTGGAACATCCTCAACGTAATTTACGGCGTTCATGTTACCATTTACAAAAACGAGCTCAGTTCTTCATAGTACCCGCCCATACCATAACTGTTGAGCCGTTGTATGGATGAACTTCCTGAACGCACCAGTCTTTCAGTACTTTCAGGACGACGGTACACCCGGTAACCTTCTAGTATCAGACTTGAACCCTAATCGAGACTCATCACAAAATAAAATTTTATACCATTGTTCCCGGGTCCATGTAATGTGTTCACTAGGCTATTCATTTTGACGAGCGCGATTCCCGTGACGTATCGGTGGGCACCTAATTGGCCGTCGTGCTCGTAGGCGATACTCATGCAGTCGATTTCGCACAATTTGGCAGCTAACAACAACATCACTTGAATTTTATAGCCTTAAACATATCTCTCGGGCGATTAACATAGGCTGGCGTCTTGCAGTCAGTTGTATGTATCGATCTTGTCGGTTGTACACCTTGCTCGACCTGGGTGCTGCTCAGCAGGACCTTCCGTGTTAGTGTAACGCTGATGAAGACTGCAAATAACGCTTCTGTTGACACCAAAATACCGAGTTACCTGACTTCTTACCGCTTGCAACATCCCTATAGCTCTTTGAATTACATCTGCGTTTTAATGACGTCGCCCCATGAAGTAAAAAATGTCTTAAAATTCAAATTATTCAAAACTCAAACTATCGCTTAAATCATAAAATTGATACAGAATACACAATTGTAATAAACAAAGAAAACGTTATAAAATTCGTACACATGTGCTTGCTTTTGAAATTGTAAAAAAAACAATGATACCTACTCAATTTTTTTATAACCAAAACCTCTAGATCAAAAATATTTACATAGGTATTATTACCTACTTGGTAAGAAATAGTAAGAATTTAATGCGAAAACACATTGTAAAATGGAAATTTGTATGTGTTGCTTAGACTTATATACAGGGTTAGTTTTTGGTCACCGGCCAAATTTTCAGATTTGGTTCAGAATCGATAATACATTCGATTTATGAAATAAAACACATAAGAAAAATAATATAAAATATATTTTTGTCCCGTACGAAAATAAATACCGTGTGGGTAACATAATTGCGCGGTGCGGCGGCGGCCGCACGCAGTGGATACGAAACACAATCAGCTGTTGAAGTCAACACTCTCTTCGGGTGTTAATGCGCGTAGGTATATTTACGGACTGTTTCAAATCGATGTTTATGTAACAAAATATTACAAAGACGATAAAATTAAAACACACCCTTGAAATGATGTTTATTTTCTTATTTTTAAATATGGCCGGTGACCAAAAACTAACCCTGTATAGACCATGAAATTTTGTGTGCCTATTGGGTAGGTCTGAGAATCAGTCAAAATCTATATTTCATATCGATATTTCCACAGGATCGAAACTTACGTGAGTGAAACCAGGGAGCGCAGCTAGTAATATATAATTATATAATCAGCATAATTAAATTTACAGGTGGGTGAACGTATCCGGGTAATACTAGATTCTGAAGCTCATACATTATCTTTTGAAAGAAATTATGAATTTTTAGGAGTCGCATTTAAAGGTAAAGTATAAAGCCCACTATTATTATTTTAACTTTATAAAAGCTGTGGACTGACCTCTGCAACTCTGAATGCATTCTGATTATTCCAAAAAAACCTATTGCAGTTACATGGAGGTATTTTGTGACTTTCCCTGCCAGCCTAGAAAAAAATCTGGTTAAGAGAGTTGAGCGATCAGGATTCAAACCTGCATATCGGCTTACTGCAAGAACTCATTAATTGACATTTACAAAACTGAGAAATCAATTATTTATTGTACTTTAATTACTTTAATGTAGTGCCATTCATTAGAAATTAATGACAATATTGAGTTAGTCAGTTATTGAGTTCTTGCAGTAAGTTGATGATATTTTGGAGTAACATGCACATTGCACATTATTTATCATATAACTATCACTGCAAATCCTCAACACAGACTACAAAGTTTATGAATAACAAAAATGTATGCTTTGATATGTCAAACCAAAGCTTTAATGATAGGCAGGTTAAAATTACAAAATATTATTTGGTTTGAAAAACTGATAAAAAAATATAAGAATTAAAACATTTTATAGTATAAACAAAAGTGCGAAACATCATAATTGATAGAGATGTCCGGTTTACTAATAAAGTCAATCTTGTTTCAGGCCTTCCATTTAGAAAGAAATTATATCCTACTGTCTCTGCTGTATATGGAAATACAGAAGTTTCTATGATATATCTGGGCCCTCCAGTAGATGGATAACCAACATGACAACAGTCTGTGCCACAGGCTTCATGATTTCCTGTACAAGGAAGTCTTAGTAATGTAAAATGTTCTAGTCAATGTTATGTGATATATATTTAAGGTTTTGTAACGCTTGTATGGCTTTGTGTGTTATTCTTTAATGCTAAGAAAATACAATGTTTTTTTTCATAACACTACATTCCAAATATGTACTCATTTGATGAATTAAGCATTTGTTTAGTACTCTTTGTACAAATGTGGTCTTCGCTGGGAGTCATAACTTGAATATCTTTTCTATTTACTGGATTCCATGAAACATGAACGAATATATATTTACATTAAAATAACTTTATAGGATATTTGTAAATAATAAGTTTAAGAGTAAGGGATTATTTACAGAAAGTTTGTGGCTTACTCAGAATTTGAGACAAATCAGCACTTACCTGGAAATTCTGTGTGCAATTATGCACTGAATATCCATACACCCAAAGGAATATTTTGTAGTCAGTGTCTGTGGCAACATACTGATCGAATTCAGAGTCTGTTACAGAGCCTGTGGGAGTCATCCCCACAAATTTGATATAAGCACCTATAATATTTCGTGTAACTTGTGTAAGGCTGGCTTTTGCCAAAGAAAATAGTCTTATTACATTTTTCGTCTGCCTCAGGCACCCACTTAAATAAACTAAGATATGTAGGTAAGTTTAATAAAACCAGAGATTTATTATTTATATTGCTTTATTTTCACTTTTAAGTGCGATAATGGCAGCTGTGAGGGAATGTAGCTTTTTAATAAAATTATTAATTATAAATGTTTGTTTTAATATTCTGAGTTAAATTTTAACTCACTAGTACTAAGAGTGGCTATTTAAAAAAAATACTGTTTTGGATCTATTGAATGGTTTGTGGGTACCTGTCATTAGGGTACCCTTATTAGTTATTTGAATATCTTATGTAATACATATGTCTAAGCATGAAATTATTGGCGTGTTCTAATATTTATAGCGCTTATCTAAATCGATGCCTTAGAACTTACTCTCACTAATGTTTTTTGTTTCCATAAAGATACACAAGGCACATTATAAATAATATTTACTAAATTAAATACATAAATACTATATTATAGATCTATTATTATTAATACTGCATTAAGTGGTTGGTGGAACTATTGTTTTTTTAATGCCCTGTCGCAAATTAGAAAAAAATATTCTTTCATCTCCTCGTTTCCCAATACCTAAGTGCAGTAAATGGCTCGCACGAGATATGTCCGAGCGATACCTATGTAGGTTTTCTGTTCCAGTTCGTGGCGCACTTTCTGGCTTAGGGCCCAACAATATAAAAGAGTGCCGCTGCGACGTGATGCAACGCAACGAGCCACTGGACGTTGCGTTGCGGTGCCGCGAAAAAAATCTTTCCACTACTTTACTGTGAAATGACCGTTTTTCTGTGATTCCTAAATGTTGATATACGTGTATCTGCCATAAATAGATATAAGCTTATTACTATTTTGTTATTAACATTACATTACCCTAAATTAAATAGGAGCATTGCACGCCACAAAAGATTGCGTAACGGTAGCGCTGTTTAGACAAACTTTGTGTACGCACGGCTGCAGTATAGGTATTCAAGCACAGTATGATTCTGAAAGAGTCACAATATGCATAACTACCTAAGCGTTGTCATACTGAACCGTTAAGCTGATGTCATACTTAACCGATCACTATTCACATGATTTTGCACCTCATATTTTTTTCAAACTACGCGCGTTAAAAATGCATTGTATATTCTAACAAATATAACTAATACATTTAATACATGGTTAAGTATTTGTCACCGGACATATTTTAAAATATGATAGTTAACATCTATCTAAAGGTGTATTTTAAATTTTATCGCCTAATTGTAATATCTTGTTAAACAAAAATCTATTTGAAATGATCCTTAAAAGTACATCGATCGTTGTTCGCACACGAAGTGTATCGACCTCAGTTGCCCTTACGGCAACGCTTCAAGAACTTAATATAGATTTTATTGCTACTGGTGCCGAACGGTTGAATAGTGCGCACCGAGTTAGTTGTCGACACGATAATATTTTTAGTGTGAGACAAAAAATAATTTTATTAAATTTTTTACTATTTTTTTAATTCATAAATCGAATGTATTATCGATTCTGAACCTGAATCCGAAAATTTGGCCGGTGATCAAAATTTAACCCTGTATAAAAAATCAAGCTGACTTTTAATAATATGAGGGAGAATTGATTGTAGTTACCTTTATAGCTGGTGATCGTAACACAAGTTTAGCACTCTTTCCGAATCCTCAAGGCGCCACGGCACGCACTTTGAGAACCCCTGTATTAAGTATTAACTCGGATACAAGTAAATGAAAGATTTTTTTTAATTCGTGGCAGAACTAACTTACTAGCCAACCCGTGCTAACTCCGTTGGAATTGAAAATCATAATAAAATATGGCTTATGTTAGATACTAATAGAAGAAGAGGTTAGTAGTTTTGGAGCCCATTAAAAAAAAAATTAGTAAATATCTCCTTTGCAATGGGCCACTGGCTGCTCACAGACGCACCAAACCGCTATCGTGTAACATGGCACTTTCAAGGGTCAATTCACACCAAAAGCGCGGCACAGCGCAGTTTATGTGTCATATGAATTTCAACTTTATAATAATTACTATAATACTTATTATCGCATGAGAAACTCGAACGAGACGCGCGGATTCCAGCGACTGCGCGGGAAGTCGCTGGAATTCGATAATAAGTACTACAGTAATGAAAATAAAGTTTAAATTTATATGACACTGAAAGTGCACTCCGCTTCGCTGCGCTTCGCCGCGCTTTTGGTGTGAATTGACCCTAAGACGGTATCAGGTGAGCGAGGTATTTTCCTGCTCGTGCGACTCAATTCGGCTGCAATGTAACTACCTCTTATTAAGACGAAGTAATTTTTACCAGTTACTTTATATACACAGTAGACAGACTTATATTAAAAAAAAGCACAGTACTACCACTTGAAATGGTTTTTTAACTCGAACTAACATTTTAATTAAAATGGTAGATAATCATTTAATACTAAATATTAAAATTGAAGCAACATTTTATTTCATTTAATAATTCCTAATGGATAACATATATCCTAAAAAATATAAATAGACAATTCTTGTCAGTTTTTAATTTTAAATTATATGAATACAATAACTAAAATAACTCAATATCCACTATTGTATCTACATAGGTAATATTACTGCAATATTTGAGGTGTGCATTTGCTAAATAGAGAAACGAGATCCAATATTTTAAGATCTATCGTTTATCTAAATACTTATATTAGTTAATTATTATTTAAGCAATAGCATCCTTATGGCTTAAATTGGACATAATTTGAAGTACTGTAAGTACTTGTGTACGAGTATAATATACTTTTATAGTTACTTAATTTAATATTTCCTACAATGAGATTCACATAATAATATTCGTTTTGCATTCAACGTACCATCCAGTCTTAACATTTACATAACAAACAATGGTGTTCAAAGTCTGAATGATTGTCTAAGGGTCGGTTTCATAGGTTGCTATTATAGTCAACTACTATCCATTACTTAACTCTTAACTACCACACAAATCCTTTATATTAATTACTTAAGATACCTAATACATATATTGTATGTAACAAAAACTCTGTTGTGACTGCCAGGAGCATGATCAAAGTCGATGTTCGATTGTAAGTACTAATGTTCAACTTAAAAAAATATGAAATAAATATTAAATCATTACAATATTATTGTATATCGTAAAATAAAATTTTCTGTATGCATTCCGCAAAGCCAGATTCGATGCAGCGCCTTGGCAAAGGAGTACAGCGCGTTTCGCCACTGACACTGCTGGTAAGCGCCAGCGACCTACATGTCGTCTAATACCTAGGTATTTAACAAAAAAACTTTCATCAAAATCCGTCCAGTAGTTTTTGCGTGAAAGTCGCACAAGACACAGACAGAACAGACGTCTACAGTTTTATTATATGTAAAGATATTGGTGTCGATACGGCATTTTTTTGAATGTTGTAATTACAATTGCTAATTGGCCAATACTTGATTATATCGATATGATATACCTATACGTATTTGTATACATGTTGCAGGACCAACAGGGTATTTGTTACATACTGTGGGTATATTATTTATAAGATTCTATACAATATAATCATTAGATTAAAGATTAAATTACTGAAGTGAAAATCAATATGAAGCATTTATGTGGTAAGAGTAGCTAGATGACATTGGAACCTCTAAAACCGGGCCTAATTGTAAAGAAAATTAAAGCTTAACGTGAAATCCATTTAACAATACTAGTTTATTAGTGAATAGTTGTTACCCGCGACTTCGCTAGTAGTTTTTCTCGATAAAAACGAGCCAATGGCACTCTTCATTCCTTCAACTACCCCCATAATAAATATCACATCGATGCGTTGATCCGACTTGATGTGAAAGAATGACAAAGAAACAAACAAACACACTTTTGCATTTAAAATATGGATATGGATGTTAAAAGCCCCAGTAAGGAAAAAACAACATAACATTAGTTATTACAAAAGGAGATGAGATTTAGGCATGCAGGATATCGTATCATTTACACGCCTTGTACATCTATTCCTATATTAATACCTACATAAAGAGAAGAAATCCCATCCCTTTTATAAAAAATTGCGCGAATGGCGGAATTTGAAATTTGGTACATTTTATTTTACATATTATTTAATAGTATATGGAGATGATGTGCAGTAAGCTAATATTTGAATATAACATGCAATATTTTTATTATTTTATCTGAATAAAATTAAACCCGCACTACGGCACGCACACAATTATACAAGTCATGTATTACACAAATTAATTACCGCATAAAGTACGAATTTATTTGTTCTTTAACATATATACATAGTCATAATTTATTCGAAATCAAATTGATCATTTTTATATAATTGCGATCGGATTTCAATCTGCGGGCGACTAGTAATTATTATTATCACGAAAAAACTCGACAGTTTACTTGTAATTATCCATATCGCAACTCAAGCATTCGTAACCATCGAAAGAAAGCAAACATAAATTGTTATTTACTATCCAACACTATTCGACATGTTCAACCCTAGTTCTGTCTAATAAGTGATCGCTCATCTGCGGTTTAACTTTGGTCAGTTCAAACTTTGTGAGAAAGAAATCAGATATAAGACAAAAAAGCTTGCATAATAACGGACAGAGTAATGCTTGGTGTGAAACAGCTGCGACACGATACCATGGACCGTCAAAAGGATCCAATATTGCAGGACAGAGCATATGATTCAGGTTCACTTGGGCGGGCTGAAAATCATAATATATTATTGAGTATATAACTTATAACAATAAAATATTAGTAATGACTACTGTCTATTTCAACAGTGTGGATAGTACCACATTCTTTCTGCTTTCCGCGTAAAACGCTTGCACCTTTGGCCCTAGGTTTAATAACCACTGCGCTGACACACAGTTCTGAGACATGACAACGTTCAGCTCATCTAGGGGTCTATAACATATTATTTATTGGGTCTTTAGCTTTAACAAACACATCGCTGCCGCGCTCGTACAGCGTTTAGCTCGCCCGGCAAATGCCTCGCAAAATTGCTAAACGTAATCAATTGCTTGAAGACAAATAAATGAGGCACGATGGAAGGTAAAGGACTAGACGTCACCATCGTAACTGACAATGATTCGAATTTTTACTCTTAAAGTTTTTGACTCCTAGTAATGCGAGCATAATTGCCTATTAGACTTGTAGAATTAGACTTCAATTGCACATTTGAACAATTATTTGCATAATTTGCGTAAAAGTGGCGAATACGGCACGGTTTTAGCGCACTAGCGGAGCGAGTGCGTTAAACGGTGCGTGTCGTAATAGCCACGACACTCCCGCGTAGCGTTCACTATTTTTTAACACAAGTGTGATTAATCCGCTTGATGGAACTAATTAGTATTCAGTGTTATATCATATTTTAGACTTTACAATTGAAGGAGACCAGGGGATTATTAAAACAATATATTACCTATATAATGATACTACGATACTAATGTTATAAAGCTAAGCGCCATGCCACAGCCACAGCGGTGCGATTTGCGGCGCGACGAGCGGCGAGGTGAGCGGGAAGACGAGACATACAAAATGTATGCGCCATGCCAGAGCCATAGCGGTGCGATTTGCGGCGCGGCGAGCGCGAGGGAATACTCGACGCGCGAGTGAGAGAGAGACAGACGGCGCTCACCGCGCCGCTCGCCGCGTCGCAAGACGCACCGCTGTGGCTGTGGCCGGGACGTAAAGAGTTTGTTTGCGAGTAAGTAAATAACTACGATTCAAACAAAAATTAATAACGATTATCCTCAACGTGTCTAAGTCATCAAGATTTACCACAATACTCGTCTCATATTGATGATCAAAGTATTAAATCTGTATTTTATGACCCAGAATATTGCTTTTTTTTATAATATAGGAGGGCAAACGAGCAGCCGGAGTTATTTTCATGACTACCGACGCCCACAAACATCCGCATAGAGGCTATACAGATGCGCTGCCCTCCTTCCTCCTCCCACCTCCATGGGCCACCGGCTACTTACTCACCGCACGAAACGCGACAGCACAGCTGTCACTTTACGCCAGTCTCGTGTCAGCGAGAGGTACCTCCTCGGCCGTGCCGGCCCAATTCGACTGCATGCAAGCATGCAGTGTGGCACTACCTCTTACCAAGTATAGTTTGTTATAGTTACTATAAACGATTAAGCAAATAGCGCACTTATTCTCAATAATTGCAATGTGATTAGGTATTCACGTGGTTCATCGAAGAAATCAAAAAGAAAAATAATAATTCATCTGCATTTTGCTGCTGCTGCTGCTAGATATATATATATATATATACGATTATTATCATTAAAAAATAATTATTTTTTTAATAATAATAATAATCGTATATATGTAAATTACTCAACGAGATAAACATACCAGTTGATAAAAACGAAATTGTTTTTTATTGATTACAACTTGCTAAATATTTTTATTCTATGATATTACTAGCTTTTATCCGCGGCTTCGTTCGTGCTGATTTTTTTAAATAAAAACTATCCGATGTCCTTTTTCCTCTTTATATGTCCTCTTTATTGTATACATAAATTTTTCAAGGTATTATAACCTTAAAAAATTTATGTATATAAAGATTCATCATAATCGGTTGAGTAGAGACGTGAACCGTAACAAACACACTTACATTCACATATTTTATAATATTAGTAAGGATAATCTAAGAAAATAACATTCAGTTTTAGCAGATTAGCATAATAATCATCATGTTATCAGAAATCAGCAAATTTGAACATGAAATAACATTACCTATTTTTTATTAAATCTAAAAATTTAATATGGGGAAAAATTGTATATGGGGAATATACAATTTTTGTGTACCTTTTTATTAACAAACCACTTTCAACTATATTTTAATGCGGGTAGATAGATATCTTAACCTCACGCCGTGCGATATTCCATTTAATAATTTTCGTTTTAAATGCGGATGTATAGCACGCCGTTTTAAAAAAAATATTAATATAATTCAATACTTACAATTGCAATTAATTGTAGCACGACAAAGTGATACAACATATTAAGGCAGTAGCTGAAGATAGTCCAATTGAAGTCCCAAAACGGTTCAACATTATACACACCTAAAATAAATACTCTATTTGTATTACAACTCAGATAGGCTTATAGTTTTGTTTCTAATATCAAGTATACTCTTACCACCAATTCTTAATAAATAATATGGGATCACAAACATCATGCCATGCTGTATCCAATATAATGCAGCTTCTGCAAAAATCTAGAACAAAAATGTCGAAAAATCAATGACTGCTGGTATTTATTACAGGATCACTCAAACATGGTGGATTATGGAAAATAGAAAAAGAATTAATTGGACTGAGCAAAGATGTATGATGCACAATAAATGGTCTAGTAAGAGGTAGTACCACGCTACATGCATGCATGCAGCCGAATTGGCACGGCCGGGGAGGTATCTCTCGCTTACACTACACCGGCGTAAAGTGACAGCTGTACTGTCACGTTTCGTGCGGTAAGTGGCCGGTGGCCCATGCAGTAGAGGAGGACGGAGAGAAATGTGTTGTTCGTCATGGAATTGGCTCCGACTGCCCGTTTGCCCTCCTATACGGTATACCATATACAAAAAGTGAGAATGTACTAACTAGCCCTCTGTGCATTCTCATAGATCAGGTGATCATGAAACACTTGCTCGGCGACAGAGCATCGTTCGGTTCTTTATCAGCATATCACCGGAAATTGAATAAGACCATATTTTTATGTTAGCTATACTCTTTATTTAATGTACTTAATGGCAAGATGCTTTATGAAAACGAATTGAATGACATCTTTGTACATACATTGATTACTATTTTATTATTACAGATGTTATACATAGATACATGTTATCTTTTATGTTTTTAAAGCAAAGTACTTAAAATTGAATCAGATCATTATAAATCTGGCCACGTGCGAGTCGCAATCGCGCACGAAGGGTTCCGTAGCATCATTGCCATTATAGGCCGTTGCCTGGCAACCGTCTCGCGTCCCCATCTACGCGGCTTTCGCGCCGCGTTTAAATGCTTGGATAATATTTTAATTTTCTGTTTTTTATGGATTTATTTTATACCTAATATTCAATTTTAAACTTCTTTATTAAGATCGAGTAAGAATTGCTTTACGTCCCTTTAATATTTACTTTATTTTTATTTAGTTATTTATTTATAAAAGGTAATATACAACTATTCTGTGAAAATTTGAAGCATCTACCTATTACCGTTATTGATATTGAGGAAAAAATACAAAAAACACGTTTATTGTATAGGGGTTCCCACTCCCCATCCCCATAATATGTATACATATGTTTATTTTTAGTATTTGTTATTATAACGTATTTGTATATATAACGGTGACGGAAATACATAATTTGTGAAAATTAAATTTTTCCAATTATCAGGGTTTAAGGGATACAGCCTGGTGACAGACATAGGAAGTCATAGTAATAGGGTTCCATTTTTATCTGTTACGTACGGAACCCGAAAAAGTACAGTCTATCTTTAAAAAAATAAAACATTTAAGCTTACACAGAGTTAAATTTTGGTCATCACTCACCAGGCAAATTTTAAAATAAGGTAGTAAACATCAATCCAAGGGTGTGTTTTAAATTTTATCGCCTAATTGTAATATTTTGTTAAATAAAAATTGTGAAAGTTCGTATCAACCTCAAGGCTCAAACAGCTGACGGACGCTAAGCCCGTACGGCAACGCATCAAGGCCATATTATACAGAGTTCATTGCTACTAGCGCCGAATGGTTGAATAGTGCGCGCCGAGTTAGTTGTCTACATGATAATATTTTTAGTGAAGGACAAAAAATAATTTTATAAAATTTTTTATTCTTTTATTTCGTAAATCGAATGTATTATCGATTTTGAACCAAATCTGAAAATTTGGCCGGTGACCAAAATTTAACCCTGTATAAAAGTGATAGAGAATGAATAAAGTTATCTTTTATTTATACTAAAGAAATTGATTTTGAAAGTATTATAAAGTAGCTAAATTATATGGTACATAATTACGCGAGAATAGTTTACAAAAAAATAAAATACACTTACAGTTCTTGATGCTGTTTCCGGAAATAAAAATGCAAGAAGTGGTCCATTTAATAGATTTAAGTGTATTCTAAATAATGCAGTAACAAATTTGCTTGGAGGGGCTGCTAATAGATAAATCTGAAATGAATAATAATAACAATATTAAGTTGGTATTATACAATTATTGTGTTATAGACTAAAAGTCGTACATGCAAACTGCAGCTGAATGGGGCCTGCACAACCTTTCGCTCACTTGATAGCACTGCCTACCAAAGGATAGCTATACAGTCACATCTCACATTTTGACCAGTTACTATGGCCCATTGCAGACAGCCTGTCTATAGTAGTCTATAGGAGTTGGCATTCATAAGGCTCCGACTGCTCATTTGGCCCGTTATCCATTAATAAAATAGCTGAAATAAAATATAGCTTATTACTAAATTAAAGTAACTAGTAATAGAGTAACCGTAACATTAATTTATTTATTGTAGCACAAAAACACAAAAAAAAATAGTTTTTGTGCTCTTATTGTAAACAATAGACAACTATGTAATAACAAAAAAACAAGATTTATCTATCTTCAGCAGTTATTCCTTTTTAAATCTATACTAATATTATAAAGAGGAAAGATTTGTTTGCATGTGTGTGTGTGTATTTGTATGTAGCGTATAGGCTCTGAAAGTACTGGACTGATTTCAAAACTTCTTTCACTGTTTGAGTGCTACATTATCACAGATTAACATAGGCTATTTTTACCACGGGGCAATGCTTCATTCCTAAGGGAAAACGGGTAAACTTCTAAACGGCGAGCACAGTACAGTAGTACAGTAGTAAATTTCTTTGCTAGCAAATTGCAGTACATTTCAAGATTGATATGAATATGAATGAAATATGAATCAATCATTTTTGATATACTGGGACACGATGTGGTCGCTATATTGTTCTTAAACGCAAGTTTTAATGGATCTTCTAGTTAGTCTTATAAGGTACAGTCCATAGTCACAAATAATTAAATAGCCCATTGTAATGTTGTAAATAATTAAATAAACCATGACGAAATTCATTAAAGTAGTTTTAGTATAATGAGTAATATTCCTGTAAACATATGAGACATCATATCGTGCAGTGTTAGTTACTTATCTTAATTTTTTTTTGTAATACAAGGGGGCAAACAAACAGTTGGAGCCATATTCATGCTCTACCGAAGCCCATAGACATCTGCATAGTTTATACATGCTTTGTTCTCCTTCCTCCCCCGGCCCTTCATGGGCCACCGGGTACTTACACACCGCACGAAACGCAAAACGGAAAGATAAGGGCATTATTTTTAATTTAGTTTCAAAAATGTTTCATTGTGAGTCTATCTATCTAGTCTCTTTTTATAGCATGAGAGGGCAAACGAGCAGTCGAATCCATGTTCATGACTACCAATGGCTCTAGACATCTGCATAGAGGTTACACTGATGCGTTGCCCTCCTACCTTCCCCCACTGGGGCCACAGGCAAGCTGTCATTTTACGCCGGTCTCGGGTAAGCGAGAGGGACCTCCCCGGTCATGCCAGCTCACTTTGGCTACATGCATGCATGCAGTGTCGCCTCTCTACCTCATACTAAAACTTAAATTTACTAGAAGTTAACAAATAGTACTTACTTGTATTAAAGTTGTTACATGGCAAGGATTTAACAAATATATAACAGTGCGAGAAGCAAATTTAAAACCTATTTCCATCCCCCAAAGTAATGCCAGCAAAATCACTAGAAGTCGTTTACCACCTCTGTCACTTTTCATGTACGGTATTTCGTCAGAAATTTGTAATTTTGGGTAGGTTTTTATCTAAAAATTAATGATATCATTATTTTTTAAGGCTTCAACTGGAATACAGGTCATTGACATTAATTAAATTACAGCGGACTTTAGCAACGGAAGCTGCTTATATCTATTAAAAGTAATGTATAAACTAACACTGATAAATATACATAAAGATGTTACAATAATTGTTTCAATTATTTGTCTTATAGGCGATAGGAAATATGCACATTCAGGTCCGACGTTCCTAGGAACGGCCTTATTGGCCCCGCTGTAGGCCCACTCAAACATTTTAATTAAATCTTCTAAACATTAACCAAAGAACATGTTTTATTAATAATAATGATCATTGATTTACACATTTATTGTAAATTATTCAGATTCAATATTCCTTTTCCCGCTATATGACAGTCTCTATTTTTTTATTTGTAGCTTCGTTCTTAGATTTTACCAATATGATAAATGTCAAGCAATACAATCTAAATTCATTCATTGAATGCTCTTGCCAATGATATTTGTAGTATTTCGTACTTAAATGTTTATTTATTTAAAGATTTATTTAGTATCACATATTTTATTTATTACATATTTTATTCTATTATAGATTTTTTATAAAATAATATTATTTGAATAAATATTCAAGCGGAATGTAGTCATTATAAAAATATAAATGCCATTTTCTTACATCTTATTTTACGATATCAATTAAGAAGTATTATTATGTAATTAATGAAAATAATGAATACCATGACTCCCTCTACATTCAGATAAAGTGCTGCCTCTATGTTAAGTGCATGATCTAAATCTGTTTAAGTAAATAGAAACTACCTTTGGATTAGGAGTTTTGATAGATAAGGTAGAAAAATATTTTTTTCAGTATTCCCAGGCATTTATTTTTATAACTACCTAAAATACATTATATAAGAAAAAGATGCTTACAAAAAGATAGTTTGAATTAGGATGGTAGGTATCTACATATCAAAAGAAATAAAATTTTTAAAGGCATTGTATGTATTTGTAATTAAATTAACTAAGCAAAGTAAACCAATTAAAAAAAATAAATGTTTTAGATTTTCGCATTTTTTACACAACTTTACGGGTTTTAACACAATAAGATATTAAAGGTACTAGCCAAAACGTATTAATACTTTTGTTCGACGTCTCGACTGGGTTACAACAGCCGACTAACGACTTCTCTGTATATTAATATAATAATGTCTAAGAGCCTCCAGATGTGAAGTGATGATAGCTGCTGTGACGTGAATTGATACAAACAACTACCTCCCATTATAAATGAGAAATAGGTGCATCTACCCTCACTTTGTCCGATTCATGTAAAATGTTTAGAACACCGCGGCGCACACGAATCTCGAAAAATCCCAAGCCTTAATTTTGTTGATCACGGGGTTCCTTGATGCGGATAATTTATAACTTTAATATCGTATCATGCTAAAAGTTAAAACCCGTAAAGTATAATAAATATAAAAAAATGACTCATATTTTTCTACATATTAAACTACTAAGTATATCTTTTATAACATTCGGAAAAAGAATAAATAACACGTTAAAATTATCAAAGACCTGTTTAAATAATAATTACATATACTTACCTAACTAATTTCTATTTACTTATTTATCTCTTAAAACTAGATCGCAAAAATAGATAGGAACCACTGTCTATTCATAATATAGTGACAAATACAATAATTACTTATTGCTGTCCCGTGTTCGCACACGCCAGCCCTAGGACTCTCCTCCCTTTGCAAGTAGTGCAAAATAGGTTCCTCCGTATGGCCACGGGTGCCCCGTGGTATGTCCGTAATATC
>LUGF01006372.1:147568-162789 GCA_001625245.1 Calycopis cecrops
TATCGACCACAATTTACAGGGGCTCGAGTTAACGCTCGCCTCTCATATCGATGAAGCTGCCCTAGGCATTTTGCCTGCTTTAGCGTAGAATCTATCTAAAAAAAAAAAAAAAATTTACTGTTTTCATAGTTCAGTTTATTTTAAATTACTTGATTCATAGTAAAAAAAAGAAAAACATCTCCAGGAAACAACTTATGGCTTGGTCACACGGGACTTGTAGACTGCAAGTCCATGATAACCTCGACTTGTGACCTTGAAGGTGCAAAACATAAGTCTAATGTGGCCAAGCCGTAAGTATTTTCTAAAAGATGTTTTTTTTCATTTTTATAGCAAAAATTTGTGGGCGGTGCAGTTTTTTTTGTTCAATGTGCAGTTCTTCTATGCGTTAGGATTTACAAAATCTATATTATTAGATAAATGATTTTTTTATGCCCACAAGTATCAATTTTAAAACTTTTTAATAATAAAATTTGGCCAATTATTTTTATTCTCATATTCAAAATGTGCAGTTTTAGGCCTTTACCCCCTGTAATTTTATTCTAATATATCATTATTATACTTGAGCGGCCAGGACAGGTTAGGTAGGTGGTACTAAGGTGTGAGCGACATAATTGAATGTCACGTTATGACGTTTTCGTTGCGAACACAACGACCGCGGTCGCCAAGTGGAACGGCTTATGGTACACTTTGGACGTTCTGGAAGTCTAGTGGAACGCGCTCTAAATATCTATGGAGTAAATTGTTTTGACACTGACAGTGACAGTCTGACACTTGACAGCACTGTCAAGTGTCAAACTGTCACTGTCAGACAGTGTGAAGCGTAGAAAAGCGATCCCCGTTTACGATTGAAAATTAAAATCTATTTTACTACACAATAATCAATTTTTTAATCACCTATATTTACAGAATTATTAACTGAATATGCTTATTTCTATAAATAATTAACGTACAAGAAAAATGAGTCTCTAGAAGAATTATTTAAATCCCTTGCTGATTCGGGTCATTGAAACTAAACTACGCTCAAAATGGGAGAAAAATCGACTCCACTTCTAGCAGTTTTGCAACTCTTACGAAAATATGATTTAAAAGTACGTGTTTCTTTAATACAGTACGCTTAATATACTGTATATATAATATATATGATCAAGAACAGTTAATGAATTTTAATTTTGAATTTAAGGGAACGGAAGAAATATTGAGAAAAGAAGCAAATTTAGGAGATGTAGAATACGAGAATTTAGACATCCCTGAAGTTGAATTAGCAAGCATACTAACTACACATCATACAGAAAGTGATCCGTATAGTTATGAATTTGCTTATGATAGCTTAAAAAAGTTTATCGAAAATTCTTTGGATGTTTACAAGGTAAAATAATTATGTAGATACTGGGGATGAAATAGTTAATGATTTAGGATTTTTTTTATTTCACAACTAAGAGTGAATATTGCCACATAATCACCATTTATGCCATGTACTAAGATCAAGTACACAATAGTAAGTGCAGTAATACCTCGAAGTTACGCCATAGGCGGTATCGAGCTTTAACCATGTATGTCAAACTGACTAAGTTGGGGTATTTACAATATAATACTGACTTTTTAAATGGGATAGAATGTTTATATGGTAAACTTCAATTATAGAAAACATTAAAAGGTATTTACATGAATGTACATGAATGGAGACAGTGAATGTCTGTGTCTGTGCTATTATAAACTGTTTTACAGACACAGGAACCTTCCTTTTCCAATTGCATGAACACCATGAAAAGTAATATATTATATTATAAGAAATATAAAACATATCAGGGGAGCAGCTGGATGCAAGCAGTTTAATCGTGACCTGTGGCATTCTCTAGGTAGAACCTATTTCTAGTCTTCTGATTGCTCCAGATGGTGATTAAGTTGTCTAGACAAAAAGTTTTACATTTTTTTTTATTGTAATCTTTGTCATTTGAATAGTTCTCTTCCCAATAAAGGTTAAATTTAAGTGTTTAATATGCACTTGTAGTACAGATGTGTATTGGTGACAACAATAACTGATTATTCTTACAGCTCTTTTTATTTTATGTAAATAACAATTAAAATATATGATTGCAGTATGAACTATCAACTCTTCTTTATCCTGTGTTTGTTCATATGTATTTAATTCTAATACTGTATGATCACACTGATCATGCATTGAAGTTCATGGAGAAGTTTGGTTTGGAACAAGAAGATTATTATCAAGATGATTTACGTAAGCTATCAATTGTCAAAAGTAAAGATCAAATTAAAGGAAATGAACTAGCTGAAATATACAGGTAATTTATGTTTTTAATATATATTAATGCAGTTTAAGCAAAGAGAAGGTCTATATTTAGCAGTGAACAGCATACAGTTTAGAGGAAGAAGACTTATATGTTTTCACTCATATCTAGTGAGAGTAATGTTATAGTGGGCTACTAGCAAAGGCTCTTGAATATAGGATTTAGTTGATGGAATGTATTGTCACTTCTCGGTGAAAATTCATACTAAACTTTTATTAAATAATTTACTTTTTTATACTATTTCCACTTTTTATTAACTAAAATTACATTTAATACGTATGGCGGTTTCGAAAACATATACTGATGATGAGTTTTCGAAACTGGTTGTATTAAATGTAATTTTAGTTAATAAAAAGTGTTGTTTTGAATGACCAACTTTTTACCAATTACCAATTTATACTTATACATAGATTGTGTCTCTAATGTTACAATTTTTAGCTCAAACAAGTTTGAAGTTCATCTATCAAGAGACACTTCAGCACAATTGAAGAGATATTTACATGAACAAAAGAGCTCACCTGTGATAATGAATATCATCAGCAATAATATTCAAATTGATGTACATGATGGACCAGGAAGAACTCAATCTCAAGTTAGGGCTACTGCGGGTGGGCTATTGGGTGAAGCAGGAAGGAATGGTATGTAAATTTTTATTTAGACTGGCCACTTAACGATTGCTAAAGGCAATTAAAACACGACATTCTTATTTTATATTAGCTGGTGCTGCTACTGGTGAATGCAGTGTTTCAAATTTTGTAAAAAATATAGTCAAAACTTAACCAGAAAAAAAATAATTCCTAAAGCCTTTTTTTAATTTTTTCTTACTTTTAAAAACCTGTCTTTTTTCAGGTAAAACTGAATTTAGCTGTTAATTTTTTTAAATTTTTTACAGAAAACCGTACAAAAGTCTATTATGGCTTGCTAAAAGAACCAGATCATCAAGTTCTTCCACCACCAGTAGAAGATGAAGATGATGTGGAGGAAACACCTGATAAACCAAAAAAGAAAAAAGCAAAAAAGGATAATGTATTTATGAAAAAGCCTAAGTCGGATCCAAATGCTCCACCTAACGACAGGATACCATTGCCTGAACTGTAAGCATAATAAAAAAATTCATAACAAAATTTGTGATAAATTTAGTGAGATCATATACATATATACATATACACATTAACACTTCTTTTTTGGTCAATAGTTCTTAAGGCGACATGGCTCCCAATTACAATCTGCCTAGGTGGCTTCAAGTTCACAAACGTATTTGATTGCTTATTCCCAATAATGTCGACTCCGAATCCAAGGTGTAGAGGTTTGGGTGATTATCAATCGAGGTCTTACAGGATTTCCATATCTACAGGACTATGGAGATTTTTGCGCATTGATATGTCCAGTACCTCGAGATTCTGCATTTTAGGGAACGGCGACATACACCATATAATCGTTTAATTCCTTCTGGCTACAGAGTAGTTGACAGAGGTCGAGCACGGCCACGTTTCAGGTCACCAGCAACAAGCCTTTGCCTGATATCTGTAAGATAGAATTTGTTGCTTGGAGGTTTATTAAGTAAGGCCGCATAAATCTCCAACTCCTCCCTGGCCATGTGCACAACTATTGAGTGTTGCAATCAAATTCCCCTCGGTCACACTTCGTCCTTATGTTACATGGCATATTTAAATGATTTCAATAGGAGTAAGTAACAATACATAATTCAGGCAGACAGAGTAAGAAATTATGAAGGAAAGGGGTCCGAGATATATTGCCTAGAGACTCTTACAGGGTTAATTCTGTCCTGTTAGTAAGTATATCTACAAACAATGGGTTGTCTGAAGTTGTTTTGACAACAATTAATCTATACTAATATTATAATAAAGAGGAAACCTTTGTATTTTTGTATTTTTGTATGTTTATATTGAATAGGCTCAAAAACTACTGGACCGATTTCAAAATTTCTTTTACCATTACTTAGAGGGATTCTTCCGAATACGTATAGGCTATATTTTATCCCGGAAAATTGATAGGATTTTTCGTGGTAGTGGAAATTGTGGAGTAAGTCGACGAAAAAACTGCCATACGTTAAAGATTCTCGCGAACGCTGCCTAAATGGTTAAAGATGTATGGTTGACTTCTATAGAAAAGTTGTAGAGCTCAATAATGCCTACAAAAAAGTCCGCAACAGTATAAACCAAACATTTATATTTTAGCCATTATAACCACTTTTCCATAGAATAAAAGTAATTAAAATTATTAGCCTATGTTTATTGATCATATTATCGTCAAATACTAATCCTTATTCAAATAAACTATTTATTTAACAAGATTGTTTCAATAGCTATAAATTACTTTTTATTTTATTCCAATCAGACAATCCATTCAAAAGATATTACGAATTTAAAATTGCAATTGGTATAAAAATGAATGATGGCCGCCGACCGATATGAAATGAAATTTACAAAATGATTATTGAAAAAGTACCCGGTGATTTTAAATGTTTTAAATCCATCGACACCATGTGTAACACCGAAGATACAGTACACTATCCACAAGAATTTTTAAACTCACTCAATCCTGCCGGCTTGCCACCCCATTACGTACGCCCATTATGCTATTAAGAAATTTAAGCCCTCCTAATATGTGCAATGGGACAAGACTTTCGATAAAAGAATTGCGAGCCAATGTGATTGTAGCGACCATCATCACCGGCCCGGCGGCTGGACAGCTCGCTCACATTCCGTGGATCACGATGATACCGACATATTTGCCTATTTCCTTTAAAAGATTACAGTTTCCCGTCAAGGTATCGTTTGCCCTTACAATAAATAAATCCCACGGTCAAACTTTTTCAATGGTAGGCATCGATCTCAGAAAAGAGTGCTTTTCTCATGGCCAATTATATTATGATGCACTTTTTCGAGTAGGATATGTTTTAATGCCATCTACAAATACTACTGCGAACATAGTGTATAGTGAAGCATTAAGGTAAGTAAAGTCGTTAAAATTAAAAATTAAAAACAAAAATAAAAGAGTTAAGCAGGTACGAAACAAAGAAATGTAACACCAATAAAAAACCTTTTTTTTTTGTTTTCGCAGGGGAATGCCTTTACGCACACTACCCAGGAGCCGGTTGGCTCAACCGGGAACATTGTCGGGCTCGACAACTGGGTTGCCCCTACCGACTAAACCCCTTCGGGGCACCCGCAGTAATTGGAGGGCCCCGGATCTGAAAGCAACAGGGCGCCTCCAGCGACAGGCTGGCCTCGGTGAAAAGGCCAGACTCCTCCTCCTTAGGGACTGTCCGGCTGCCTTTGAACAGTCCCTAACGCCATGTTAGAACCGTGCAATGGGGTTAGGTTCCCATCCTAACCACTGGTCCCAATGCTCCAACGGAGCACACCACTCGGGTGATCCGAATCCACGCCGCCATCTGCTAATTCAGAGGGACGGGTAGAGGACCTCCGGCGTTGGCTGGTCCCATCCGCTGGGAGGCGGACCAACCATTAAACGGCCGCAGAGGACGGAGAGGACGGCAACGACACACCGCATCTCCTCTTCCTCTGCGGCCCCACCGCCAACGCATCGGACTGCGCGCCCCCGTTCGGTCACGGGAGATAGGGTGCCCGGCAACGACACACCGAGACACCTCTCCTCCCGCGACCCGTCCTTGATGGGCGCATCCATAGCGGGCCCTAGCGAAGCCCACCCGACGCGTCCCCACCCGGGATCCCTCTTGGTTCACCGTGGTTGTCCAAGCCACGGCTACTAAGCCCCCTCACCACGACGAGGTGGATATCCGTTGATGGGGACCAATTAAAAAAGAACCTATAAAAACATACATACAAAACAATATTTTTTTTCAGAGAGCTTAAAAAATAATTAATGTCCACCCGTGCGAAGCCGGGGCGGGTCGCTAGTAATTAATATTTTTGAGATTGTGGTATCCCATAAATAATATATCGTAAATTGTTCCATATTTGTCCCAATTTTTTCTGTAGTCTTAATTTATTGTTAAATATTTTCAGGAAAGAAATTGATAAAATTGAAAAAGGGAGAGCTCTTAGAGAAGCTTCCAAGAGAGTTCAGTTGGGCCCCGAAAGTTTACCGTCTATATGCTTTTATACTCTTTTGAATAGCGGACAAACAGCCATATGTGCAGATATATGCGACGATTCCACTTTACTAGCAGTCGGATTCAACAACTCTACTGTTAAGGTTAGTGTTGAAAAATAAATTTTGTTATTTGTTCAACATACATTGAGTAAAAATAAACCGGCTAAGTGCGAGTCGGACTCGCACACCAAGGGTTCCGTAACAATGGAAGACATTGTTTACCAGAAACTAAAATAACTTGGTTTTTCATAGCGTTTGTATGAACGACAAAGTTGTATTTGCGTTTTTTGAATATGTGTTATTTCTCAAAAACTAATAATGATATCTCGCTCAAACCAATTTTCGTTGATAGTTTTCATTGAGATCTACAGCATATATATTTTTTAGATTTCTCACTCTCTTTTATTAAAAGTTGGAGAGGGGGGGACACGACACTAATTTTTCCTAAATTAATTTTGACGAAAAATGGTTTTAGTAACCTTAATATCATTTTTAAAGACCTATTCACAGACATCACTCACATACAGGTTGGATGAAAATTTTTTTTTTAGATTCAGTTCTTTGTATGGAGTGCTCCCCCTTTATTTCTTAATTTATTTATTTTTATTCAAAATTCTAATAGCGGTTCACAGAATACATCAACCTACAAAGTTTCAACTAAACGGCCCTATAGTTTCGGAAAAAAATGGCTGTGACATATGGACGGACGGACGGACGGACAGACATGACGAATCTATAAGGGTTCCGTTTTTTGCCATTTTGGCTACGGAACCCTAAAAAATACTTAAAAATGTTTGTTCTTGCAGATATGGACACTTACTACAGTAAGACTTCGTGGTATGAAATCTGCGGAAAAATTACAGGACATCGATAGAGAAGCAGGTAATAAAATGCTAAACAATGTACGATGAAATACCAATATTCGGATTGAATAAAGAATTAAATGTGAAAATATCAAAATGCTAAATCCTAATATTTTAATGATCATACTTATACTTAGATGCACTTTTGTGGTTGCGACATTGCTGCATTAAAGCCTCATAAGGCCGACACCAGCGGGAAGTTACCTCTCATTCACATGAAGGCTATCCTGACTCATTTTGTGTGATTAGTGAAAATCGTTTGCCCCTTGTGCATTAAAAACCCAATAAAGGGACTACTAGAACTAAAAACGTGATAAGGGTCTCTGAAATAACTACACAATTATTCTCAATTGACAGGTGATGTTCTTGTTCGTATGATGGAAGAAAAAGACAGAGACACATGTCGCACTCTGTTTGGACACGCAGGTCCTGTATTTAAAGTCGGTTTTGACCCGTATAGGACCATGTTGCTATCATGCTCAGAAGACTCGACTAGTAAGTTTATTTTATTTAGATATATAAATTTTTATACGCTCGCTTGACTTGGGGAGTAAGTTGGCGAGTGCGTTACGAAAATCACACATCGTGCGAGGACAATGAAAGTTGTCATTAAAATTCGATTTAAGTGAACTTTTTGTATTTAATTATTATTATTACTAATATTATAAATGCGAACGATTGTATACAGCGTGAAATTAAACTCGTCATCGAAAAGTATAATGTAATAAAATAAATAATGAAATGTATAATATTTATTTATTAAAATAATATAATCATAACCATCTAGTATTTACGTTCATTGCGCGCCGCCTGCCGGCAGGTAGAAGAACGGCAGGTACGTAACTGCTGATACACGCCGCGCTATGGAGAATCCATTCATACAAGTTTAAAGACTACTTACTATTACCAACTTGAAGGAATAAAAATTAAATATTAAAATTGAAACTCTTTTATAGTTGACGTTACGATTGATTTACCCGTTTTTATTGGTGCTTTATGTTATTACAAATTCATATGCTTCGGCTCGAGAACCATTATAATTTCACGGTGTGTATAATATACAATTATTTGTTAATCTTTCATGCAAAACTAAACACAGATATAGATTACAATGGAATAGTATAAAAGCTCCTTATTGAACGGAAGAGATCCCTTGGAACAGATTTTATGCAGGTGAAACTGTAGGTGGTCCCTACAGTTATACAGAACTGATAATTTCTTATGGCAGGGTAAATTAATGATTCGTTACGTAACGACTAACGCGTTACGGTGCCAGTGCCATTAGTAGAATATTAGGATTAAAGTATTTAAGATTTTTGAAATAATAACACAACACAGTATGTGGACGCTTCAATAAATCTTCATTATAATAGGCACAATTATAATTTATTGTAGCAACATTTATTAAAAATAATAAAGTTATAGGTACCTAACTCGTATGTTTTTGTTTCAGTAAGACTATGGTCTCTGCAGTGCTGGACTTGCCTTGTAGTATACCGTGGTCATGTGTGGCCGGTCTGGGACGTCCGTTGGTCTCCCCATGGTCATTACTTTGCTTCCAGTGGCCACGACCGCACGGCTCGACTTTGGGCTACAGATCATCACCAACCGTTGAGAATATTTTCTGGACATCTAGCAGATGTTGATGTACAGTATATATATTTTTTATTTTATAGGAATATGCGAATGCACATCCGATGTGTTCTGGTAAAGGACCAGCGATACCCATAAACATACTCACAAGCAGCTTATACTTAAGTGTTACCATTCTTCAAACAGTAGGTAATGTCACATGATAATCATTTGGTACTACCTTACACCGTCTTAAAATGCTGTCGCTTTTGAGTGAAAAAGAGGGCAAGGCATCTGCATAGCAATTATGTAAATGATACGGGCGTCAGTAGGCATCAAAAGACGAGCGTCTTGCCTTATACTATAAAACAATGTTCTATTGCAGTGTATACAGTTCCATCCCAATTCCAACTACGTCGCCACAGGTTCCAGTGACCGCACGGTCAGGCTGTGGGACTGCACGATGGGGACGCAAGTGCGAATTATGACAGGCCACAAGGTATAATTATTTAAATTACATACTTCGTCATACGTGTAGTCTCTTCTTTGCCACAACACGAAACGGAAAATATAATTGATATTAGTGAAATAGCACCTAATTATATTTCCCAATTTCACCAGAAGGGGGATAATGTTTTTCGAGCGTAATGATGTCTGGCCATTGATTTCTTTGATCCCCGCAATAATCTGAATGGTTCGGCGGATTTTATGGTTGGAGGTATCGTTTGTATTGCCAGTGTATGTGTACCACATAATATTATAATTGGGTTAGATAGTGAATATATTTTTTCCTGCAATCGCCAGACAAAGATAATACTGTTATTGTTTGTAGAATGCATTAAATTATTCAATTGTACAAACTCTTACAATCAACATTATACAAGTCAGTCATTAGTAAAACTTTCTCGTTTATTCTGTAATTAAATAATAAAAATAAAAATTTACTTAGCTTTTTTCCAAAAAATTGAGTCAGGCATACTTATTTTTTGTGCAGCTGTCGTTCCATACTCACTTTGTGCTCACTATTTAATCCTATTAATTTAACCGTTTCAGTGCGGATGACACGGTAGCCGTGTCATACATTTCTTTAACGTGTGGCGTATGACACGGGAGTCGTGTCATTTTTAAATCTATTGTATCTCCCTCAAATTACATTTTAAAAGGACCTGAACATAACTTTCATAATTTTCATTAAGCATCAAGCCTGTATGCTTCGTTTCTGAATATTCTATGAAATAGAAATAAATAGGGATTGCCAACCTTTTATGAGCTGTATCATTAATAACTTTTAATTAGACGCATTAAGAAAATGTCACTATTAGATGCATGGGGTCACTTTAGACCTCAAATACATATTTAAATGAAAATGGAATGGAAGGAAAGAAAAGGCTTTTAAATATTTACATTAGATTTTTGTTTTAGATATGATATTATAATATGGTCAATTGGTCATTGTGCCAGTTTGTAGCCCGGTGCAAGTGGCGGCTTTATGAAAGATTTCAAAACACAAAATGTAAAAATAGTGAACAGTCCAAGAGCAGGTTGCAAAAACACTGTACGATCGATTGACAGTGTAAAATTATTTTTTTTAAATTAGTACTTATATCGAGATAAATATTGTATTGTCCATTGTATGTCCGGGAAAACCTTCTTTATAAGTCTTAAATATATTGTCTCCAGAGCTCTTTTCTTACAGTTACTATATCAATGGAGTAAGAGACACGCTATTACAACACACATAAAACTTATGAACAAATTGGGCAGGCACATAATGATATTTTTTATTCTCTTAAAATAATTCTAATAATGAAGGTAAAATTCTAATATTGTAGGTACAAACTTTATAAAATTGAGCGGCTAGTGTTTTTGCAGCCAGGTCTCATTTCACAACGTGCATAAAAAAGCTTGCAAAAAAATAGTGAGTGGGGCTGTGAAACAATAACCATAAAGATAAATGAATGCATGTGTTTTAAAGCACAATGACGAGTTTATTGTAGTTTGTTTTATAGCTCTCAAACAAAAAGAATACAACTTTATGGTTCCTTTTTGTGTATTAGGTTTATGAAGTCAATAACATCAGATATGAGTATTTACAAGTCAACTAAGAACATTCACAAATCAAATAATTACATCGTTTTATAAACTTGTATTGATCTGTAAATGAATGCAAAAACTGAACCACATACTAACATAAGTACCAAATACAATAAGCTTAACATAATATAAAATAAACGTTATTTGATTTGGAAACTCACTTCAATATTGTAGGTTCTTATTTTATAACATATAACTTATAAAAGGTTTGGTACATCTGAATAAAAAGTCGCTTAGCTTCCATATTTAGGAAAATATTTGGTAAATCTTTTCAAATACCACTCATAACAACTTTAACCTTCTGTTTACACCCGTGGTTTAACTTTAACTGAATGGATTAAGTCTCTAAAAGTGTAAAATAACAAATGTTTAAACACATGGCGGGTGACACGGTAGCCACGTAGTCAACTTCTATGGTGTATGACACGGCTGCCATGTCACGACGTTTTTGTACGCCGCCACCACGGAGTTTTGGAAAATATTCGCCGCAGCGAAACGGTTAATCACTATATATATAAATGATGTTAGGTGTTTTTTTATTTTAAAATATTATGTATTTTTCTTTACAGTCTGCTCCATTCGTACTAGCTTTCTCCGTTTGTGGAAGATGGATAGCATCCGGTGGAGGTGTGGGTGAAATTATAATCTGGGATTTGTCAACAGGATTGCCAACAGCTCATTTACCACTAATGCACACCTCACCCATTCATGCTTTAGCCTTTAGTCGTGATGGGACTATTTTATCATCTGGTAAGATAATTTCTTAAAAAAAATTATATGATGTAACTGATTGTTTATAATACAAAATAATCTGTTTATAGGTTCATTGGATTGTACAATTAAGCTGTGGGACTTTGCTGCTATTACTGATGAAACCTTATCTGAAGAAAATGCTAACAATTCTACACAAAAGGAAGATAAGCTTCTACTGACGTCGTTTTCTACAAAGAATTCGCCAATAAAAAGTTTGCATTTTACACGTCGTAATCTCCTATTAGCAGTAGGTTCATATGAGGGAAGTTCGTGAAATATTAAATTAAACATACATTTAAAATTTTATTAATGAAATAAATAGAGATTAAGAACAAATTTCTTATTTATTTGTGTCATCAACTTTGATAGTAGGTATGTAAAAAACCTCTAAACAATTTGAAGAAAATATGCTCTTTCTGATGTTATAAATTGAATAATTAAATTAAGCATTGACTCATTGCTTCTTGCCACTTGTGCTTTCATTGCCTGTTTAAAGTCTTCTTTGACACCTTTATCTGCTCCCCTTGTGCCTATTCTTCTTTGACCTAAATGTTGAGAATTAGGTAATATATCTAATGCAATATTTTTTCCATGTTCATTCCAAATAAAGCTAAGCTCCTCTAATATGTCAATGTGAATAATATAAGCTGTAAAAAGATTATAATGAAAAACACCTTTCTGTCTTATTGCATCTATTATATGTAGAAATATTGATTCCTCTTGGGGCCAGCCAAGTTGCATCAATACTAGTACATGACCATAGGTCATATCAGAGTTATTTCCAGTATTCATTAATATACGAATTAATAAGGTGCAAAAATAATGCATTACGGCAACTTTAGTCAAGGGTAAGTAATGCAAGTGTCTATGTTTTCCACCAACAATAAGATCTGGTTCAATAACTCCCTCCACTGTAGGCAGAAGCGGTATTGCTGCTAAAATATTTTCAACACAGCTAGTGTTGTTTTGTTGGAAGAATGTTATAGATGCTTTCAAGGTTATTGCGGCAAGATTATTTTGTGTTGTCGCTGGTGCAGCTTCTTCATACCGTCCTTGATACAAAGCCAGTTCTTCCATAAAGCCGTCCAACCACGGCTTAACTTGCAACTGGGATGTTAATTTCATAAATTCACGTGATATCACTTCATTACTATGTAACAGCTCCCAGCAGTTCGCAGCAGATTGAAATTGATGAGCTGATACTCCAATTACTTCAATATCTCCTTTTCTCCTTTTAGAGACTGGCATTTCGGGGTCTGACAATGCTTCTACTAAAACATAATTACCTTTGTGTGTCTCAATATATTTACGTTCATATAGTGATCTCAAGAAAAAAGTAACACCACAGTACAGAAGTTGACGACAGTCTTCACAATTTCTTAATGCTAAGAGTTTTTGGAAATATGACTCTTTGTTTAAAATATTGCTATAGTTGACAAGATAGGAGTCCCACCCTAGCTGTCGGCCCAGTAAGTCTAACACTCCATATAACTTTTGCCATGGGTCCTTTATATCATTTTCGGACTCATCATACACATATGAGTTATAAAAATCTATTGCTTTGACAAGCAATCTCTGTAATAACCTAGGTGATTCCAAGGAATTCAAAAGTGGTAAGGTTTCTACAACTAATAAGCGAGCATATCGGTTATCATAAAAAAATTTTTCAGCATTTATAAGTGTTTTAACTAAACTATCCACTCCTAGTTGTGGAAATTTTTTGAGTAATAGAACTAATAAGCGACAATGTTCCATTGTATCATCACTATTTTCTACACTTGTTTTTAGAATTGCAAGTTGTATATCTGGACCAATGTTATCAAACATTTGGCTTAAGAAACTGGGTTCATTTGATTTGAGTGCATTAGCTATTGCTGTTATTTCCGGTAGTAAACTGGGCAAATTTTGCCATGACATAAATAGTGAACTTAAACACTCTGCAGCTTCTTGTACATTTCCTGATTGCTTTTCCATCATATATGCTTCAAATTGGATTTTAAAATTTGATGGAAACAAAGTTTTAGCAGTTAGCATCCAAGCCTTTGCAGCATAGATGTTGAATTTTTGGGCTTCTTTCGCCCGAGATATTATGTAGTCCTCATCTTCATCTGCCATTTTGTTATCAATTGCGGGCATAATTTTGATATGCTAATGTTTTTGTTAATAATTTCCTCTAGTATTTCATAAATAGCGAATGCCGACACTGTGACTATATACTATGGGAAGAGTTTAGAGAACACTTAAGTCATTTATAAAATAATACTTTTTTATTGTGTTTTTCACGAAATTTCACGAACAAAGCAGCTATCAGTCTATTGTATTAATTTCGTATAATGTCAACAAATGTATTTCAGTACAACTGTGCAACAAAACAAATCCATATTGTCTATATTCCATATACGTATTTCTCAAAAACAAACTTTAGACTGGAATATTATTTGTCAATTTGACATCTGTCCGGCGTAAATGGAGGGCCCTCCGTGATCAGTGATGTGGGATGAAAAATACATCGATATTTTTTGTCGATCTAATATTATATTGCAGAAATAAAAGTTAATATCACAATAAGACATTCGGCTGCCACGTTAGAAAATGAAACGGTCGAAGTACACTCATGGACATATTTAGGGGAACGCAAAAAAAAGGTCGAATAACGGAAAATATTTTCATATTTTCGTACTGGCCACTATACCAATATTATGTATTAAAAAAAAAGATGACTTTAAAAATAATTCTATTGTAAATTTAATTTGTTTTTTTTGTTTATAGATGCTAATTTCTGAGACACGTCGTGTATGGAATTTTCGTCGTCTTTTGTTGTTTTTAACAAAAACTTTATTTCTGTTGTTTTTTTGACGAAAAATTGTCATTATTGAGTGAAGTGAACTTAATTCGATAAATTTAGGCGATAATGCCGGATCTCAGCGTTGCTCTGGTTTCGAAAGCTGTAACTTTAATTGAAAATGGTTACACTTACAATGAAGTGGCTCAAACATTACATGTTTCCAAGTCTGTGATTTTCCACAATGTTAAACGATACCGGCAGACTGGAGAGTATACCAGGCGTAAAGGACAAGGTCGCAAAAGTGTAACAGGAGAGAGAGACGATAGATTTATTGTCAGCAGTGTTCTCAGAAACCCTTGACTTCTTCTGAGGTACGAAACCAGCTGCAGGAAGTTCGACAAGTGATAATTAGTACCAAAACCGTCAGAAGAAGACTGAAGGCAGCTGGTATAGGGGCGTACTTGCCTGCCAGAGGTCCACAGCTCACCGCAGGTCATCGAGTGGCTCGGGCCAGCTTTGCTCGTTTCCACCTAAATTGGAATAATGACGCTTGGGGAAAAGTTCTTTTTAGTGATGTATTTAGTGATGTAAAGTATGGCAACGCCCAGGAGAAAGATACGCTCAGTGTAAAATTATTGGGAGAGAGCCGTACGGTGGAGGGTCAGTAATGGTATGGGGCGGTATTTGCTTAGGAGCACGCACGGAGCTACACATCGTAGAAAACGGCTCCCTGACTGCGGCAAGATA
>LUGF01006372.1:163435-179389 GCA_001625245.1 Calycopis cecrops
TGTGGGCACAAAAATGATCGACATAATGTAATATCGTAAAAAGAATAGTATAACTACTTGTACTTTGATTACCAAAAAAATAGCATATTCTTAATGCCGATAACTATACTGTACGTATTTTTATAAGTTTTCATGTATTGCTGAAGTATTTCATTATTACATTCCGGTAATTTACAATTATGTGATTGAAATTAAGTGATCTCGATAAATAATTTTAAAATTCAGTAGCTTTTAACAAACTGCCGCAAGCCTTTGTTTATCAAAGTAATGTAAAATGTTAATAAAAAATACGCACCATTGCTGACATACAGCAATGCAGTGGTAATTTTGTGATGCCCTTTTTGAAGAAATTCAAAAGTTACAAACGCGTCAACGGCTTTTGATACTACTGTATTTTGAGCAGCTTAGAACTTTCCCCTGCTAAGAAGTAGTCCAAGTTTAGGAAATTTTGGAGAATGGCGATGATGCAAAACTTCTAATAACGATCATGATAATTATTTTCTCCGGGAGAAAAAGATCACGTCAACGCAAAGGCCGTTTTAGTTACCGTGCGAGAGCTACCCTCGAATTCAGAGTCGCGAGGAGAGGGAGCTGTCGCGCCGTTTGACCATTGTAATAATAGTTCAATTAGTTATTATAATCTTTCTCACATCGGGGTGCATGTCTTTCAACTGAGAGAGAGATCGGTACCCCTTTCGACCCCAAGCTGCCCGACGAAGAATCATAGCAATCAGACGAAGCGGTATTGCACTTCTCTTCGTTTCTGCAGCAATAATTTAGGTCAGAAAGGAACTCCCCCGAAGATGCTGCCACCTTGTCGTGGTTGGTGGGCATGAGTACCTCTATGATCCCCAAGGGTATTCAGGGTAGGGCTAGCTATACCAGACAGGCTTGGTGGGAGAGTCAAGACTAATAGCAGCTTGATTCAGGGTACTCCCCCGTCCCTCTTAATCAGCAGAGGGCTGCGTGGATTGGAATGAGTGGCGGGTCTGATTTGGACAATGGTTACTGGTGCCAGGGGTCAGGGTGGGAGCCTGACCCCATAGCATGGTTCCGTCGTCGTAGTAGGGACTATTCAATGGCAACCGGACAGTCTCCAAGGAGGAGAAATCTGGCCTTTTCACCGAGGCCAGCCTGACGCTGGAGGGATCCCTATTGCTTGGCGATTCGGGACACTCCAACTATCGCCGCCGAAGGCACCTAGGGGTTTAGTCAATATTGCACTAGCAAATGTCGAATCGGACATAGGCCTAGGGGCCACCCGAGCTCCTAGGTATCATATTTAAATGCTCCTGCGTCAACAAAAAAAAGAAGGTCCGAAAAGAAAGACAAGCTCAAAGCTACCACAATAACTTAGAGAACGTCTGTTGTGCTATATAAGGTTATGCGTTGACGTAAAGCAGCAACTCGTAAGATACAGGGACATAAGGGTGCCAGAGAGTAACGAATGATATGATGCTATCATTTTGTCCAGTTCCTCACAGTGTTGTCTGGTAATAACTTGTGATGAACACTACAAACGACAACACTCTACCACAAATCACTTTGGACATTGATTTCCAGGTTGTAGGTGTGAGGGAATACAGAAGCTGGTATGGGGCTTTTGTTCGGTTTTTAGGGAGCTAGAAAGCTTTTTTACTTTGCCAGTTTTACCCAAACGGAAGAACCATTTGGGAAAAATTAGCAAAGAGAAAAATCTTCTTGTCGTAACGATAATAATTGCTGTGGTATATATAGTGTCGTTACATTCTAAAATCGCCTTTTATTTGTATTGGGAACTGCGATTCATCAGATCAAAATTCCCCACCCTGAAGTCTTCAAACCGCATTCCTTCTATGCCGCAGCTGAATGCACGTAACAACAACTTATTAACCATCAAACAAGTGATTAATTTAAAAAATAGACTCATAAAGTACCTATAAAATTAATTTAATTTAAAAATTTTGAATAGCAATGATTAGGGTTATGATATATTATTTTAATGCATGTAATGGTTGAGATGTAATGCCTTTTTGTCGCACAGTTTCTCGAATATTTAATATTGAAAAATAATAAATAATTATTGCAATAATATTTTGCCGTTATTGAATTTGAAATTTGATTTAACTGATTTCAAGAATCAGGAGACTGTCCGGCTGCCATACTTAGGTATATTTTTTTATTACTTTAAATATCTGACAATAAGTTTTCATGACACATGGGGGCCCCTTGACTCGCGGGGCCCGGGGCTGTAGCCCCCCCTACCCCTCCCCTAGATCCGGCGCTGATCAAATGGATAGTTTACTATTCTTTAAAAGTCATACAGACAAACATTCATTTTTATGTATATAGATAGAAGATATAGACATTTTATGTCAATAAATGTTTACGTAAGAAGTATGTGGATGTCTATGGGTGTCAGTTATCGCAATAAGGCTCCGACAGGAGAAAAAAAATCTTTTTATCTATATTATCTAAGTCGAACGTCCCCAGTAGATATGTCCATCAACTGCAGTAATGTAGTCAGTTTACATTTTATTATTATTTATATTCAAAATTTTAGGCGATTATTCTAATGCAAGTGGAAGCTCTCGTGATAAATCCTATAATGTTAATATGATGGAATAATAGTTAAACAATATATCTAATCATATTTTATGTATATACGATGTCAAATAAACTCATATAATAATATCGTGGATGCATGCAGCTTGTGACCGTGGCGTGTGGCGCTCTCTGGGGGAGGCCTATATCCAGCAGTGGTCGTGTTCTGGCTGCTAATGATGATGATGATGATGATGAGTAATAGAGTAAGCCGATTTTCGTCTCAGTGATTATACGACGATGGCCAAACATAAAAAATCTGTTGTGGTCTTATTTTGAAGATCTCCGGTTGTAGATATGTAGAAAAATAAAGAGAATTATTGATTGCAATATAACTAAACTAAATAAAAAAATGAATTAATGCTTAAGATAATCGTAAAAAATTCCACGCACTGGTTCATTTATGATATAGATATTACATGAAAAGAAAATATAAGTTTTTCTTTTTTAACTCTTACTGTCCACTTATAACGTCATTCAATTAAGTTTGAATAAACCCAAATATCATAGGATTGCAATGCACATTATAATTAAGCGCCAAATACATTCCAATACCATTTGAATATTTCCTTCTTCTTGCAGCTCCATCAGTCCCTGGGTGTCATCTTGACTAAATCCTGGTCACCACAAATTTAATGAACACACAAACTATGTGGATAGCGATATTTTATTATATAGTTAGTTTTCATTGCCCCCTTCTAGGTCCATCAATATAACCATCATGTAAGCTCTGACATAGTACATGTTGCGACAAACTAAACACGCCGAAATACAATGGAATTACTATATTTTACCACCGACCGTTTACGATAATTCCCACCATTGGATTAGATTTTTAACTACAGAGTTCTCATGACATTTAGGCTTAAAATCCAAGTCAAAACAATATACAAACACAATCAACGATGTGATTGCGATATTTTATTATTGAGTCCCCATGGCCACCTTCTTACCCCATTATCTGACCAGCTCGACGGTTCCGTAATAATGCAATCATCCAATTTACGTACCAAATTTTAGCTCATACACTCATACATTTAAGCTAATAAAAAATAATTAGAGGGTAACATATAATATACTCCAGCATTTTGTTTTTATTTGAATAAACTATTTTCTAAGTCAAATAATATACATAAAGAATATTGATAATTATATCCTATCAATAATAGAAAAAAATGCTGGTAGGTACTACTAGGTACCTACTTCTCGCTTACAAATGCTGCCTTTAAGTTATCCAGTCGCGTTTTGTGAGGGTTGGTAAGCCCATATCAGAGGAGGATAAGGTGGAGACATATAACAAACACGTAATAATGAGCAAAAGAATTATGCTGATGCGGGCGTCGGTAGTCATCAGGAGGATGCTTGTTTCTCTCCTTATGCATAAAATAATGTTTTTCCAGATTGTAATCTACATTTGTGTCAAATTTCAACAAAATCTGTTGTGTGGTCCGTAATTTTGCATTGCATAAAAGAATAAAATATATGCATAGGTACTTAGGACTCGTTTATAATATTAGTAGGATATATGTAGTTTGCATCCCCCGCTGCTCATACGTAGGTATACTAATCTATGGAAAGGAGAATGGATTCACATTAACACACTTTTGTATGCAAAGTGTTTTCTTTAAAAGTAGTTCTCGTAAAGGTTTTTTGTACAGTAGGCATATAGGTCAAAAGAAAGAGTAGAAATTTTAATAAAAAACATTATAAAGTTTTCTACTTTATTGGGTTATTTTTACTTAAAATTAAAAAGTAACTTTCTAATCAAAATAATATCATAAGTAATTTATATCATTTTTATTAAACGTATTTCTAACATTTAGGTAAAGGCCAATTTTGATAGCGACTAGGCAATGTCCGATTGTTGATATAAATAATTACACTGTGAATTTGATAATGATATCACCTAATATGAGTAAAGGGATTGCTACACAACATGAATGGCAATAGACAATAATTGCGATAAGAGATGAGATAAACTTATCTTTGAATTTATGATATGTTCAATTTTTTATTTTAGCTTAAAGGTCTAATCTAGCAAATTATATGGCCTTTGGACTTCTATTTTTCTTAGCAGTTACCCTGTCTCTCTGTTTTCCATCACAACATTCCTATTGAGCCATCGGTCTCTCACAAACCGTGCCGCGATAGGATACTTTTATGGATATACTGCTATTGTAGGAGCGACACCTCATCAGCAGAGGAAGCCTTCAAATATTACGTATAGCAATTTTTGAAGATTTTGAAGTAGCCCCATCTCTCCCCTAAAACATTACATTATTACACACAAATCAGCATATATTTACTTAAATTGAACAAAAAATTATTTGTCCTAATTTTGGGATATTATTGGGATTGGGATATTATTTTTTTTGTTTATAAAAAAAAAACGATGTTACGTAACACATTTTTCGAGACCCCCTTCCCGCCCCTGTAACGTATCGAAACGTTTTACAAGAGCCCGCCTCCCCCCAAAGTGCGTTACCTAATTCTTGAACGCTCCCAGACCCTTTCGACTATAATGCAGCAATGGCACTACCTCACACAATCCTCAATTGCCAAGAACGAGCAAATTTTATAAGTCCACTTTACAGCTAGACGGTTCTTTAACATTAGGTATAGGGAAAAGGTGTAGCTATGTGCCTCTAAGAGAGCTTTTATTAAATTAATAAAGTTGCAAATGATCACCTGTTAAAGGCGCTGAGGCGCTATTTAATGGTTTAATTATGTAGTTAATAATCTGAAAATGTATAACAGATTTTAATCTGATCAAAAAGGTTTTAATCTTCTTTTCATCATCTGGGCTAAATATATAATATATAAAGCGAACCAATAGTTGGTTTTCCTTCTATCTTTATAAAATATCACATTGATCACCTTGGAAAAAAACCTTTTGTTAGAGTTGTGCAACCAGTACAAATCTCATCTATGATCATGTGTCATGTGCACACAAACCTCCAAGAACATTTAGCGGCCAGGAAAATTTTTACTCGGAAGCTACTTCATAATTTAACAAAAGTCCAAAAAAATTGTAATATGTTTGGTGCCGTGTAATGCTTGAAGTTCGACGTACGGGTGACGAAAGCTGGATTTACTGTTATTATCAGGAAACCAAATAACAATTGGTTCAATACTTTACAAGGAGTTGCCAAAAAAAGTGAGGAGAGATCGACGTGTAGGAATAACGATGGTGGCCCAGTTCTTCAGAATGACAGGTCTTAGCGTCAGTTGTTCGCTCGGTCTTACGCGACACACAGAGGATTAAAAATAGTTCAACACTGTCAGGCTATCGAATAAGCTGGATGCTGAGAAGATGGAAACGAAAGGACAACCAAGATAAATAGTACCAGTAATTTAGTCAACCAGGGGCTAGCCTTGCTCCTAATGTTGATACCGTCAATGGCAGGTCTCATAAGAATTCGGTATGAATTCAGAAATATCAAGAATTAAGCTATACATTCCGTTTTCTTTTTATAATTCGTTCAATGTTAAACTTATTAAATGTGTGTGACATTAACAACAGTAGTTAAGTTATGCTTTTTTAAAATGATGTTAAAACACGATAGTGTACGTCAGTAATTGTATGATAATGGCAATGACATTGTATAATTGTATATAATTATTATTCTTTACATCACATCACATACATTAAATTTGCCAAATAAAGTACCTAAATAAATGTTTAAAGAGTAAACGATGAATGACGAGAAAAAGAATTTGAACGTATTGGCCCACATTGTTAGTCACGGACTTATCCTGTACCTAATTGTATTTGAGTGGATATTGAGAAAGGTACGAAGACGAATAGGTACTCCAAGCTTGAACGCATAAAGACGATATATACCTATAATTTTATTTACCTATAGCAACTTTTGTTTGGCTTTCGATGAGCTTATTTTATATGAAACGATTTTCTCGGCTTCTAATCACCGTAAAACTGAAAATCGGTTGATACTACTTTCCATTTTATTTTATTATATAAAATATCTATTAGGTGTAAAAGTGCATAACTTACTAGATTAAAATTTTTGTTCTTAGGATATTATAATATATTAAAGTAAACTGTTAACAGATATAGTAGGTACTTTTAGAATCTATTCTAAACAGAAACTAACGTCAACATTTTATTTGCCAAGTGAATAGTGTGAGTTGATTAAGGTTGTGTTGGTACATTTCCCTTATATGATTGTTGACTAGAACTACAAAAGACTAATTAACATGTTCTGTAACAATAATACTGATCTTATGTCTATAATTAATCTACGGTTCGCTATTTTGGTCGTCATTCATAAAGCTATTTAAAAAAATGACTAACATTTAGCTGATTTAACGCGTTGTAGATAAAGATCTAAATTAGTATGTTATCAAAAATCTTAATCTAATTATTTCACAAACTCTACTTATTATTGGTAACTAAGTACACGACTTATTTAAACAACCATAGTAATAAGAATATTAATGTTATGCACATTACCTATCTTGTGATGTACGCTTTAATATTTTTGGTTCGCCTGCACATTTATATAATTTTATATCATGATCTATTTTATAACTAGATGCAAGGATTGATATGACATGGTCCGGGCACCTCAGGTGGTGGCTATTGTGGTGGGAGGTAGCCGATGGCATCCGCGGGGTTTTACGTAGTATTCATTGTAGCTACATGGCCTAAATACTAATTCCTGCAAGGTGAATCTGCGATGGCATCTAATTGAATTCCTCTGCCAAACCAAAAAAGATGAATACAACATTATGTTACTTGATTTTAAAATCAGATTAAATCCTTAAATCCTACTTAGTAATTTTATCTTCATAGACTATTAAAAGTCTCCCTGGAACTTATGCCCGACATTTTGTATCTAAATATAAAATGTTTATCATCTTAGTAAAAAGGATTCGCCTATTCGACACTACGACAGCCCAAAGAAGCCGGAATGCTGGATTTTTTAAACATACACGCCACTCATCACACTTTGTGTCACAATGTATATCTATCTATAGGTAAGTTAAAGGATAAACTATTTTACTATTTAATAGTTATTAGTCAAGTAACAAGTTTAAAATAAACATTTTTTACATACAATCAATGGGCATACAAGCGATAATGAACTACAAAGTTTAAGAAACATATTAAAGAATTTAGTGAAGATTTTATAACCGATTGTGCATAACATTATTAGTTCCGTTGTAAAATATTATTTAAACAAGATTGGAAAGAAACGCAGCATCTATTAGGTATATATTATTCTTCTAGTAAAATGGTATAATATACAAAGTCTAAAAATGCTGCTACATTTAATAAATATTTACCTACTACAATTTTAATTTTATAAGTCAGTACATTCTAAAACTATTAATATGACTTAAGAAAAATTAAGAAATATACTTTTACCGACATTAAAAATGAAAAAACTCTGATTGTATATTATTTTCAACATAATAATGTGTCTACTCCAAATTATGTAACTAAAAGGAATATTACTTATATATTAGTGTGTAAAGGTTTAAGAGTAGGGACATATTGTAAAAATACTGAATATAGTAAAAAAATCTGAGGATATAAATAAGTATTATCTAAATAATATGGAATCCACAATATATATCTATAAGTTTAAAGCTTAAAATACTTGTCAATCACAAGATATTTCATTAAAATCTATTATATCCTAAACATAAACATATCAGAATCTGATTAAAAGTCTTGGCTAGAACAGTTATGTGATTCTAAGGTTCTTGGTGCTACATCTTCATAGGGTAATACATGGGCTGACGCAAGTTCCTTGGACACTCGTTCTGCTGCGCTCAAAACTCTTAAAAGATTAAGACCAGCAAGCTTTTTTAGATCTTCAATACTCCATCCGTCTTCCATTAGTTCAGCAAACAGCAGAGGATAAGAAGCGACGTCTTCTAAACCTTGTGGTGTACTGTAAAGTCAAACAAAGACATTATACACATTTTGTTCAATGCGACCATGCGAATAGCCTGTAATTCTCTGTATTTCTCGTATTTTTTTTAAATGATTTTTTATTATATAGCAAACGAGCAGTCCGAGCTATTGTCACGATTACCGATGGACATAGACATCCGCATAGAGGCTATACAGATGCGCTGCCCTTCTTTCTCATTCCACCTCCACGGGTCACGATTTGATGGATAATTCAATTGAAAAAATGTATGCACAGAACTGACAGACTAGATTAGTATTGCGTTGGCTATTTTCTGTATGTCTCACACAATTTCCAACAGTAAACAAGGAACTTCGTAGGAAGGAACCTTCGTAGGCAGTGTCTAAAATAATACTTACTAGTTAATGCCATCATAACCAGCACCAAGTCCCACGCTGTCTACTCCAGCGATATCACGTATATGATTAATATGTTCTGAAAAAAAAAAACATTTTGTTAATTTGAGATAACAATTCTGTCGGCCTTACATGCGAACATGCAGTAGAACTGTAAAAGGATGAGAACTTTCCGTTGCACGCCCCGTGGATCCTCTTTTCTCAGTGCTCTGAGGAAAAAAAAAGGCTTCGTCTAGCCTAATCCGAAGCCTCATCTTCTTTATGCGGCTGTTCACCTGAGCTACATACTCTATCTCTACCTACTTTTCAACTCAAACACATGTTTAGGAGTGAATAGTAAATTGTTGTACCTTAAACGTAAATCTAATATTAAATAACATCCAATATACTAAGCTAAAACCGTGCCCTATCTATATATAAATAACGTTTAATATTTGCTTATGATTTTAACAGAAAAGATAGTCTATTTAAACCTTTGACAGATTGCAGATTAAACCGACGAACAACAATGAAATAAAAAGTGAATAAAAAGAATAAACCCGCGGCGCCCCAGCTGCATATAGTTAAGCAAAAAGAAAATGACAAAAAAATTGTGCAACGCTGTAGTTGTCAATCGGGAGACTGACACGCTAGGAACAAAATGTGAAAAAAGAAAAGGCCATTCGACTAGTTATCAGAGATAGTGCGTGTTAGAGAGTATTTGTAATGGACAGTATTATCGTTTTAGTTGTACTCTCGCCTGCTTTTTCAAATGTAAGGTTATTAGGTATCATCATGTCTTTGGCGTGAGCCAATCCGTTCATATGGTCTTTTTTGTGTTTTTTTTTGTGTTTTTGATTAGAGGCTATACACAGAATGCTCTCATAGGAGTACCGACCCTCATTGTATGAGACGGGTAAAGTCGCGATAAAAATAAGATAACGCCAGCAATAAACAGTTATAATACAATCTCGCACAAAAGCCTAATACCTAATACAGAATGTAATATCAATACAATAAAGTATTTTTATACGTCCCACGTCGCCCGTTCTTATTTTATAGCGCCGACAATGTCGATGTGTGCATAAATTTTACACCGGCCATTTTATATTTGTGTCCTTTTATAACGCTGCTTTGATTAGCCCTCATGAATGTAAATTAGCATCTCCCTCGAATGAGGTTAACTAAAACTGTTTATTGGCAGAGAAGAGTATGTTTATTAGCTTTACAAGACATTACAAGACGCAGATCTTGTTAAATTTTGGTGGAGGTAATTAATAATTATAATAAACTGTGTATTAGGATTCTATGGCGGTACTCTAAATATCTTACTTTGCTTCCCTGTAGTGTGATATAATTTCCCTACTTATTTCATTTAAATACAAACAGCGCCCTGCGGTTTCGCCCGCGTAACCCGAATATTCTTCGCTTATTTGTCATAACGTGGTGACTTAAAGCTTATAATCTTCTTCCGTAAACGGGCTATTTTACTCCGAAATATTAATATTTTGCAAGGGGTGATGAGATTGGCTGCTTCAACCGTACCAATCTTTCACTTTAGATTATTAGTTTAGATTCAAATCTCTTAAATATCAGAAGGAAAAGCTTAAGCATTCTTTTATTCTTTTTACAGTACTATTTACAAACCGTCAAAGCGAAACTAACTACATACTGGTATTATGTGATAGAGAGGTTGGAAGTACTTATACCCGGCATCAATTTGGCCGCAACTCAATTACGGCAGTACTTCACATAGACGAATAGCGTAGGTGTATACGTTATTGCTAATTTAGTATCTCATTGTATTGATTGCGTGTGCATTGTTCATCATTGGATAATCAGTTTGATTGACGGCTGTTATTATTCTGCGGCGTATGGACACTGATTGATTGTAGAGTAACCACCGGCCAGCGCGGCGCAGTTTATTATTATCCTTTGGTCAATATACCTCGTCGTTATAGGGCCGTCATATCGTTCTAGAACAATGATCGAGCTGCATGATCGATGCAGACACCTTCAGATATTAGAAGCATGAGGTAAAGAACCACCCTTCAGCCTGTGCACCTATTAACGTTCGTTCTCCGCCAACCTGCGCGTTTCGTGCGGTGTGTAAGTAGCCGGTGGCCCATGGAGGTGGGAGGAGAAAGGAGCGCATCTGTATAGCCTCTATGTGGATGTTTGTGGGCGTCGGTAGTCATGAAAATGGCTCCGACTGCTCGTTTGCCCTCCTATACCATAAAAAAAAAAAAACCTCTCCAATTGACCGGACTCGCACAAACGATACAAAAAGCGTCAGCATAGCACGTGCTAGAGGCGCTTTTCATTAGTGCGACTATAATTCGCTAATCTTACTACACTGGACGCTTAATTTAAGTATCTATATTTTATCATTTTTTTTAACATCCGGAAAATGATATATTGCTACGTTAGGCGTATTTTTTTTAGGCAGCAACAGATTTTAATGAATCCTAATCCTATTATTATTATAAATTCGAAAGTTTGCATGTTTGTTTGTTTGTTTGTTAGGTCCTCCTCCAAGCTAAAACTGCAGAACGGATTTTCGTGAAATTTGGCACACACATAGAGGATAACTTGGATTTACACATAGGATAGTTTTATTCCGAAAAAATGTTCCTAAGGGATGCCATGGGATGATTTTCTATTTTCCTCGGAATCGTAATTTACGCGGCCGAAACTGCGGGGGCAGCTAGTCTGTTATAAATCTGTCATGGCGTTTTAGTAATGTGTCTGTGATTCAGTCTGCCACAAGTAGCTGATGCTACTGCCTACCAGTATCGTTTTCTGCGATATAATAAAATGTGTCAACTCACCAATGGCGTCCTGAACGGTCGCAGAATCTCCGCAAGTGAGGAACGACGTGTAGAAGTTGACCATGATGAGGCCTTTGTTGGCGGCCAGCAGTCTGAGGATCGTGTCAGGCACGTTCCGTGTCACGTTGCAGATGGCGCGAGCTGACGAGTGCGAGAAGAGGACGGGCGCTCGCGACACCGTCAGAGCGTCTCGCATGGTCCGCTCGGAGACGTGCGACAGGTCCACCAACATGCCGAGCCTGTTCATTTCTTTGATCACCACCTAAAAAATGAACGTAAGAAGTTAAGAAGACACATGGTACAGGTCTACCAACATAATGAGACTATTCATTTCTTTGATCACCACCTAAAAATGAAGGTAGAAATTAAGACACATGCGACAGGTCTACCGACATGCTGAACCTGTTCATTTCTTTGATCACCACCTACAAAATGAACCTAAGAAGTTAAGAAGACACATGGTACAGGTCTACCAAGAAAACGAGACTATTCATTTCTTTGATCACCATCTAAAAATTAATGTAAGAAGTTAAGAAATATACTTTGTTATAGCATGAGGGGCAAACTATAAATCAGAGACATTCGGTAACTACTATGAAATATGCTGATTATTTATATGCATAACTTATATTATATAATATTTATAGCGTTATTCTTTTTCACCCTTTTACTATGTAGACTTATATAGGCTCGACTTACACTGGGGTTGAAATCGAACCATAGAAATATCTTCATAAAGAATAAGCTAATTGCGGAGAACACACGAATGGAACGATTCCGATACAACGGCAGGCTGATGCGACCGAGAGAAATCCGGCGTAGCACCAACGGTTTAAAGTGCTCCACCGCGGGGCGGGGGTGTAGTACCGTCGATTAACTAACTCTGGACTGTGATTAGAAGTTAATAATTCCAAAAACGCGTTTCCATGCGACTCGGTGGTAGTCGAATTCGGAACCTCACGATCAATAGAGTCAATGATATGAAGAAACTAAACTATTTCTTTGATTATATGGTTTATTAATTGTTGTTTCACTTAAGCAACATTTAAGTTACAACTCACGAATTCATCTGCTACGGGAGAACCCCCCTCCCCCCCTCCTCCCGCGACCTCCGAGATGATAAACCACGAAATAAACCGTAAAAGCTGTTTTATTAGTACGAGAGACATTAGCGTAAACTTGAGAAATAATTACTGTTAAAACGTTTAAGTATTTGCAATTAGATAAAAGGAAATATATTAAAGTAATTAAATTTAATAATTAAAAAAGTAAATTAATTATTTTAAAATAAAAAAAAATGTTCAAACTAAGCAATATAAGTTAACCATGAGGTAGTGCCATGCAGGTATAGTAGTTGAATTGAGCCGGCACGAGCTTAGAGTACCTCTAGCACCACAATACAGCTGTGCTGTCGTGTCTCCTGTGTGGAGCGTTTCCATGGACCACCGGAGTGGTCCATGGAAACACATAAGTATAACCTGTATGTGGATGTTTATGGACGCCGATAGTTATCAAAAGTCTCTGACTGTTCTCCCCGAAGATGCTGCACATTGTCGTGACAGCCGGACAGTCCCGAGAAGTCTGGCCTTTTTATCGAGGCCAGCCTGTAGCTGGAAGGAGCTTGTAGATTCGGGGCCCTCCAATTATAGCGGCTGGAGGCACTCCACAGGGGTTTAGTCGGTAGGGGTACCCCAATTGCCGAGCCCGACTCTGTTACCAGTTGAGCCCACCCGGGCTCCTGGTTAGCGTTCGGTATTCCCCTGCGTTATCAAAAAAAAGGTCTCCGACTGTTCGTTTGGCTCCTTACTACCTGCGTATATGAAATTGATCTAGAATAATTGGAGAAATTTTCAGCAAATTCTGCAATTCGTACCTACCCTATTTTTCCACGATTATTCATTTAGAATACAGTAAAAAAAGTAATTAGAGGTTAGAATGACCATCAGGGAAGGAAGAATGAACATGATAATTCCGTTAAATAGGAATTTGATATCTGAAATAGCGGCCTCATAAAATATACTTTTATCCTAATAATAAAAGCATGGGTCAGCCATGGAGGAATTTAATAAACTTCGTCGAAAAAAAAGGTAAAGTATAGCCATGGCGGGATTTCACGATAATCTTAATACTGACAAAGTAAAAATAAATATCCTATAAAATACTGATATTGATATTACCTACTAGCTTTTGCCCACGGTTTCGCATGCATTATATTCGATATTATTATTTACATAAAAAAAACTATCCAAATTTATTAGGTAATTTTAAAGATCCACGCATACAGACACACACAGACAGTGTAAAGTGACTTTGCTTTATACTATATAAGTATAATGATTAGGAAATCATCTTAATATTATAAATTCGAAAGTTTGTATGTTTGTTTGTTTGTTACTCCTTCACGCAAAAACGGCTGAACCGATTTTTAGGAAATTTGGTACACACATATAGGGTAACTTGGATTAACACATAGGATAGTTTTTATCGCGGAATAATGTTCCTATGGGATGCCATGGGATGATTTTCTATTTTCCACGGGATCGAAACTTACTCGGGTGAAACCGCGGGGCGCAGCTAATAACATCATAATTCTTTAATATCATATTCCAATTACATATTTGGTCACCTAGATCAGGCCTATAGGAGATTATACCATATAAAAACTTGCTTGGCTTTCACCTTACAATAATTGTTGTAGTAATAATCGAATGGATAAGGTACCTTTGTTTCGATATAGTTTAAACATTAATATACCTATAGAAATAGAAAAAAAATCTCTGCTGCATATGAGATATATTTCCGCAGTGTACCAACATACGAGAACGCACAAACATTTTATAAAAGGTAATCATAAAAGTTAAATGAAGCATTGTAATGGGTCGGTTCATAAAAATGAAGATTGTCATTTATACCTAAGTAAGTACTTTTATTTTTAATGTTGTACAGTTAATATACACACAGTTTCTGTAATTCAGTAAAGAATATATTCTTCTCCTTACCAAACTATACCATACTATTACAAAATAAATAGATATCTGATAATGTTCTGAGACTCTGGGACAGAAAGATAGTTACAGAACTGTTAAATTTGTATAATTTTCGCCTTCATACTAAACTTATCTGCAAATAACGGCCTTCAAATAGAAGCAGTGGATGTACCGAATTGCTTTCTATATAGGTGTGAAGCATACAATTTATTCGATCCATTTTCGGTACATATGTTTTTAAAATATTTTTGAAAGCATTGCTGTTCTTTGGCCATCTGCTGATTATGCTTAACGCAGGAGGAGGCAAAGGAATATCCTTAAAGATTCTCTCGATCCCATACCCCAACTTCTTTCGGAGCTGGGGTATGGGATCCCAACGATGGTTAGTATTAGTATTCTTTATTGTCTTCACCAGCGAAGGCTCTGGCCTTGTCTCCACTATATAGTCCCGAGACCAGAAAGCGGAGCTTCAGAGCCTCGTGTTCAAGCCGATGGCATCGAATTTTAGGAGGAGAAAGACCATCAAAATACGCGCATGCCTGCTATCACCAGACACGAGCTCCTAGGTTTGCCCGGAGATCTGATTTATTTTTGTAGTAGCCAGTCAGTCTGGCTTAAACAAAGTGGCTCATTACGGATAAAATATTTGGTAAATTTTATTGCCCGTACAGAACCAAAAATGTAAAAACTTTTTCAACGACTTTAGCTGAAGCTGAGAGATTTATTTTTGAATGTTTCCTGAATCCGAAAAATTGAACAACAAATATCATCCAGCAACACCTCACATTTTAGTATTTAACGTAAGCTTTTTATTAGTCCTAACGTTACTTTGACTGGTCGACATGAGTCTGTTGTTCACTATATTGTATAATCCACTCTGAATCAGAATATACAGTAATTGACAAAACGGAATCAACTGTAACCGAGTTTCTAAGTTCGTCGGAAAATTCGATTACCAACAGTTTGATATACAAGTTAAGTTAAATGATTTAGTGGTTTAGTGTCGACTACGGTTATACGTCCGAATAGATTTGTTCTAAACTATAACAACAACACTTATTAAAATTTAGCATTTTATTATATACTAGTGGAACCGACAGACGCTGTACTGTCAAGTATGTATTGTTATGTGGCCGAAATGTCAACCCGTTATTTTGCCCTACAATAGGTAATTCAGGTTGTGATACCTACTGCAGTATTTTAAATACAACCCCACAAGCGAGCTCTGGCGTACGCCGCTGTAGAGCCAAGCTCTGTAGCCCACAGCGAAGGA
>LUGF01006372.1:188479-202381 GCA_001625245.1 Calycopis cecrops
GGGGGGGGGGTAGTAAAGCATACTGGGATAAAAAAAAATATAAAGTGCACTATACTCTGTACTTTGCTTGCACACCAAGGGTTCCTTAACACCGTGTAGACTTTAGTTAAACTGTGTTAAAAAGCGTAGAAAGACTTGAATAGGCCTACCCAAAAATTGATCTTTATATTATAATTATGGCAGCCACAGTATCTAATACCGCCTTGTCAGCTCCTATTCCAATGTGCCGCCCGAAACTCACAAACCGTACGAATCGCGACAACATAACTGTCACTTCGCGACGACATGGGCCATTCGACCTCCATGCAGCATGGCACTACCTGATTCAAAAATTAAAGGGCATACTAATTATATAGACTTCTTTTTAATATCATTATTTACAACCTACATATTCAATGTAGATAGCCTTCTAAATTACCTACTAGTTAAGTCAGTCACAATCTTGTGAGTAAAGTGATTGATGCTGATTAAAAATCTCTCAAGTGATTTTTATTAGTATCTATACACTAGTGTGATATGAAGGAAAGTATTTTGAGTGCAATTAAAAAAAAAAAACCTAACTACAATGGTTACGATGGTTCATCTAACTTAATCGGGCAAGTTTTGGAGTTTTTTCTACTGACCCACTATACTCGCTCGATCATTATTTAAAAACTGTGGATAAATAACTAAATTGAATTGAACAGGTTAGGCAAATAATGAAATGTCTATATAAGTTGTTAAACTTAAAATGGTGATGAGTTGTCGGTTAAAAAATATTCTGTGGCTAGATTAATTATTTCTCAATTTTACATATATACAAGATTCGAAAACCTACTAGGTACATAAAGGTGTACTTACTAAAGGTCAGTTTTTTAGTGATTACGTACCTATTTATTCAAAAACAACATTGCATTGCATTGAATGATCAGTAGATACACTATTCTACAGCAGAACTTTTAAATGCCTTAACAGTGCCTGAACTGAGATAGTTCCAACCTCATGAAGGATCTCTCGAATTTCGAGCTTTATCTAAAAATCTATAAAAACCGCTGTTTCCCTGAAGATTATCTTATCTGGTGAGGCTTTCGTTTAATAAATCGTCGACATTTTTGCGGATCGTTGATTCCTTCCAAATGGACTCTTCCTTAATGGGTGGTCCAAACTTCGAGTTTTGAGGAAAAATATCAAGTTCGGTCCAACCATTTAGAAAAGGTATGTTTGGGCGCGACTCAATGGATTACTTTCTTAATTGAACCAGGATAGTGACGCAGCAATAATATTATTATTAAGCTAGCTGTGCTCGATTGCTTCCGTTACATGTGTCTCAAGGAAACTATTAATTTTTTTTGCCAATAAGTGCCAAGTAATTGTTTAAACGTTCAAAACATCAATATCCAATGTTTTGCGTTAAAGAATCGTAGATATACATACAATTTTCTCCATATTTATATTATAAGTAGAGTAAGATTAAGATTTAGAAAGAGTAAGTGGAATGCTGCATGCATGCATGTAGCCGAATTGGACCAGCACGACCGGAGAGGTACCTCTGGCTTACACGAGATCGGCGTAAAGTGACAACTGTGTTTCTCGTTTCATGTGGCGTGTAAGTTGCCTGTGGCCCCTGTGGGAGAAGGAAGGAGGGCAACATATCAATATAACCTCTATGCGGATGTCTACGACCGTCGGTAGTCATGAACATGGATTGGACTGCTCGTTTGCCCTCTCACACTATAAAAAGAGACTAGATAGATAGACTCACAATGAAACGTTTTTGACACGAAATTAAAAAAAATGCCTTTACCTTTCCAAACGGTGTTAGTCCGCCACGAACGCTGGGCTCGAGCTGCCTGTCTGTAGCCGCACATTCCGCCCAGGGCGTGTCGCAGGTGGATGTCAACGTCAGATACCGAACTCCCACCTGGTAGAGAGTGCGTAGTACACCCAAGGAGCCCCCTATGGCATGGCCCCCCTCAACCCCAACTAAAGAACACAGCCTGTGATTGGCATGTGCCGTCAATATATCTGAAACAACAAAGAAACAGGTTGACACCTCGTATTTCATTTATATATTCTTAGCATTATTTAATATAAAGTATATGCAATATGTCACAATATTACAAAATCTAATACCAAAGATCGGGTTGAGAGAGAAACCCAGAGTTACGAGGTTTTCAAATATCACTTCTTCAACTCGTAAAACTACGTAGGTATAAGTTAAATATTTTAAACTTGCTTTGTATAAATAGCTTTTAATGTTTTTATAATAAAAGGTTACCATGTAAAACATTAGTTCACAATTAAAAAGTTAATATTATATTGTAAATACAGTTATACCACGACTTACGAGGCTAAGGCTATCGGGGTGTTAATGAACTAAAAATTAATGAACTAAAAAAAAATACGGACAGGAACCAAGCCGCGGGTAAAAGTTAGTATTATATAAATATCTAAAATTATATTGTGTGTCAGAAATAGTATTTCAGACTCCAACATACCATAATGAAAAGAAAATATTTATCCAAAATATAATTATAAGCAATTATATCAGTGGCAACTGTTGTAGATTTAGCACAACAAACCCGACAAAACATTAATAACGGAATACATGGAAGAATATAAAGATTTGTGGTTTAATTAAATGCAAGATATTTTTAAAATAGAAACAAACGAGAGAAATAGGAAATAAGAGTAATTAATTATGTCTATTGTTACTGCTATTCATAGAAAACGAGTAGGTATTATTAAACAGCTTGTTCATATACTTTTACTTTGATAACATCGAAGTAATTTTGCTTTAACTTACAGTCTATTTAACACAAAGAATAAGATGGAGAAAAAAAGCTTTTATGTAGTAAAACATGTAGGTATAGCATTTGGTATTATTTTCAATGGTTCAGTCTGTACTTTAAGTGGTTTAGAAAGCATGAAAATTATTATTAATTTCCGTTAACATTTGTGTGTTTTTTCTCTGACACTTCTTGTACCAGTAAACTCCACAATTACAAAGTGACAGCTCTGTCGCGTTTGTGGTGTGTAATTAACCGGTTGCCCACGGAGGGAGGAGGGGGAAGGGGGGCAACGCGTCTGTATCAACTTTATGCGGATGTCTATGTGTGTCCGTCGTTATGAAAATGGCGCCGATTGTTCGTTTGCTCCCTTATACTATAAAAAAATCCTACAGGAACTCTTTATCTTTCGAAATACATACATTATTTTTTATATCATGTAATATTTATCTATACCAAATTTCATCTTCTTTATTCAGTAGATAGTTGTCGCATGAAAGATTAATGAAAATACATACGCACATCCACGTTTTTATAATAAGAGTAATAAAAATAATAATAAAATAAAATACCAATATGAGTATTATTACATAATATAATGATCGCATCGGAAAATTATTTTTTTTATAAACATGTAATGCTTGGTCACAAACCTCCGAGTCCCGAGATATCAATTCAATTGAAAATATCAATAAAGAGAAAGAAAAAAGCAATTTGTAATTAATTATTGAAACATGTTTCTTGGCGTTCTGTGGTTTGCGAGAATATTTAGGCCGCCATGTTAAATAATGTTGGAGCAACAATTAAATTGCTGTACATATGTGACATAAGAATGTCCAAACTCGAAAGCGATAAATAGTCCCGCGAAACTTGTAACTAAACTATTTAAATTGTGAAAGGAAATGTTTAGAGGATATATCATATATTTACATATATATTATGTAAGTTATGTTATTATTTCAATTGACATTTATATCCATATTATCTATACCGTAACGGGTCTTTATAAAACCATTAAAAGCTAAAGTAATTAACAATTAATTAAATCGCAAAGGTGATACTGGGGCAATGAGATGAAACTGAATTTAATTTCGTTTCCTTTATTGTACCTACCTGTACTAAATTTCAGATGCCGTGTGAAAATGAAATTGATTTTTAGCTCGGTCGCGAAAAATGGTTCTCGAAAAAATTGGTCGCGAATTTCTAGAAGTGGACTGGGAAAGGATAATATTGATGGAAATTACTATGATGGCAGAAGATAGTTGTAAATATATACGATTTTAAATCAAAGGATGACAAATAGTTTTCAATGAAACGAAACCTATAATGAGATGTTAGAAAGAAAGAAAGAAAGAAAAGTTTTTTATTCAAAATAGAATTACAGGAATTACTTTTTGAACGTCAACAATTAAATCTACCACCGGTTCAACACTAGCCCTGTCCTGAGAAGAACCGGCGAAACAAACTCAGCATTTAACAATGCATGTACCATAAGAAAAAAGATTACCCAGCGTTTTAGACTCAATTTAAATTTATTTATAACTTCTATACAATCATAAATCAACGAAATAAATATTTTCTGAAATGCAAAACAGGTTTGTAGGGAAAATATTCCAATCGCATATCTGTAAAATAAATTATTTTCTGCTGTTTATCATTACACCGATTTTCCTCGCTCAGCTATGTAGCGGATGGTTGATTTTTACATTTCTCTGAAGTTGAACCGAATGAAACAAAAAGAATCTATTACCATTAAGGAACACGGACCGTTTGTGGCAGCTAATTTGTTTTGTTATTTATGAACGCGGCCTAAGCAGCGATATCCATAATGAGAGCGTACAAAAATGCAAGAAGTTTTCTTAAATAAGTATCTCGCTAATTTAGCACTTAATTTTGTTACCCACCATATTTAAGAATATAAAATGTATCTAATATTTGTTTGTTGTAGGATCCTACTAGGTACAACCTTAATTCATTTATTATCATAAATAAATTAGAGATGTACCTAGTAAATAAAATATATAAACTCATATAAAAAAAACAAACGGTTTCTTTTTTTGGGGTCAGATATTTTTCAACTAATGCTACAAATCAAAATAATGTTAGAAAACATATTATCGTATATGTATAGCTCGTAATAACAATTTATTGGAAAGCCCAGCAGCGGACTGATAAGTGCTGATGATGATGTCAATGATTATAGCCATTTCATTCAGAACACAGAACTTAGTTTAAATCTTCAAGATATGAAACAACAAGCCAATAAAGACAAAGAGGGCATTAACGCTCCTGCAATAACACCATTGACAGTGGATAAGGGACTGTTAGTTCGCAGTTAACGAGAAACGTTATCCGACAATGGTTACATTAAGGAGGAGGTAAGATGGAGCCATTAGACAAAGATCACTATATCGTTTGGCATGTCCCTTGCTATAGTATAGAATAAAGAATAGAATGTTTATCAGTGATCAGGGAACTTATAGAATTTTTTGTTTTTAATTTTGATAAGTATTTATAAATAGTAACAATCAAATAGCCTATTGTTTAGGTATGAAATATAAATGATATATTCTTTCTGAAAGTTTTTTAAAAATCATTCGAGTATGACATATTATTATATTTGGTAAACTGACAGCTTTGTTTCGATGAAGTAATTTATATCACAACCTATTCTCAGATCTACCAAACACTGTTTTTTTTTTGTTTAGAGTTGCGACTGTAACCATAAGTAAGTAAGGCCTTGGAAAGACTTGTTGCTGTATTGGGGATGTACCTTAAACCTAACTACACTACACTTTATTATATTTACACTACACTTTATTGATTTGAACACATCAATAAAATACCAAAATATTTAGTAAAATATTTGTACTCACCGTCAGCTGAAGTGCAGAATGTAAGCTCCGGTTGATACTTGTCCGTTAATCTCTGTATCAGATCTATTTGTTCAAACGTCAACTGCACTGCGTCTCGATGCTGGGAATCGCAAGGCACATAAGCTGCCCAAAACTGCATCAAAAAGAATTTTATACATGTGACAAAATTATAGTGATTTAATTGCAACAAAAAGCTATTTATAGTGTGGCAAATCAATACTAAATTAACTGCACCAAAACATTTTCAATATGGCAAATTAATACGGATATAACTGCATCAAAAAGCTATTTATAATGTGGAAAATGAACATTGATTTATAGGTTGCGTGGTATATTGTGTTGAATCGGGGTTTGTTGCTACATTCCGTGAATGTCAATCGACATTATATATAGCCAGTTAATAAAAGTAGATAGATGTATCTACCGAATACCTACTAACACTTTATAGACTTAAATTGTTTTTAATTCTGACGTTTGTAACGAATAATCTCAAAAACTAGAAATTCTTTCACATTCAGAATGCTACATAATTCCTCCGCAACCTGTGATGTAATTAATATTTTTTATTACCTTCTATTAAAAAATCAAGCACCTTGAATAGCCGGGAGCATCTGCTAATTACTTTTAACCTTACATTATTTAGGATTTCCTAAGGTCTTTAAATATTTTTTTAAGTATACAACGTGTATACGATTTTTGACGTTCATTATATTATGCGGTAGTGCTTTTTGTACCCTGCCATAATATTGGGCTATCGCGACCGTTTAAGGAGCTCGTCTCTCGTAGACTTATTAGGGTCCCGACGTTCGTAGTGCTTCTAAGTATTACTATTTACTAGCTGTAGGTAGTTAGGTAGGTACGCCTCCGTTTCATCAGCATACATTTTATCTCAAACATTAATTTGTATAAAAATAGAAATGAATATTTTATTGGTATAAAAAAATTACGTTTTCTCTGAAAGTATTATATTTCTGTGCCAAATTGCATCTATATCATTGTTTATTTTTTCATCATCAGGTATTTTCATGATAAAACGTTTTTGGTCATTCGGCAGAATTCCTAGTTTGTAGTTGTATGATTTAATAATGAGGACCGGCTAACGATGAAAATTACCCGATTTGCTTTTACGATTCCTGGAAACAGTTATTCCAAATGATCGGTCAATGATATCAGTTAGATACTGCAAAATATACTTTTGCAAACCTTAATTGAATTTAAATCTAATAACGTACAATAAATAGATTCTTGTATGAGATATTAGTTTAGAATTAAACAGAAAACAAAAAGAAATATTAAAGGTTTTAATTATTTAAATTAATAGTAATATGTATACAGATAGAATAAGGCGATTCATTTTGTGGTAAAACAATAGCATGTTGCGATACTTTTGTTCATATTTTCTTATTCCCAATTCAATATCATGGAAGACTTGCACCGTGCAATCCTCTGCTCCTCGAATACAAATGCGTAAGGCTTTATAAACAGTGACTTGTAATAGGAAACGTGATACAATCCTTGCGTATGAACGTACATTACGATTCGTACAATAGGTACGTTAAAAAAGAGCGCAGCAAAGTAGGTTAAATAAATATGGCTTCACATTTACCGTCAGCAAATATCAGAGCATTCAATTTACGAGAAAATAAAATTGTGTTTTTTGTCTTAATTTTCCTTCTAGATTGTCTTTAATATTTGTGACATGTGAAACTCTGGCCAGTTACGGAACTGGCGTGAGATGTGCCGTGGATGACTTCAACTTCAATTCATTTTAATCAATTGCCTTATGTTTTTGCCGATTTTTTAATACATTTGAAACACTAATTAAAAAAAATATATTGCAGCAAGAGCTAGACGTATATCCATCATAATCTTATATGTTAAAGCTTAAGCATGGCTGTTTTGTTAACGTGGCAACCAGGAGACAATTAGTTGCATGTGAGCGTAGTATTCCGCCTTTAGATAATACTTAGATTACCATTTATATTATATAGCTGTGGAATATTATTATAGTTGTAGAATAAATGTAGTAGTTACAAAAACTAGAATAAAGTTATTAATTATCCTATTTAGTATCTACTAATGTTATATATGCGAAAAATTACGATAAGACGAAGAATTTACAATAAGATAAGATGAGTGGACTTGGATGAAATCTAGCACAGGTTTAGACTACTTTTAATTCCAAACATATTTGCGATACATTTTACGCAGTTAAACACACGGGTCACAGCTGGTAATAAATATTGTAGAAGTATAAAAAGCTTGTTAGACTGAAAATTACTAATATTATGGCTAACTGTGCCTGTATTACTTTTGAGTATTACATAGTAATTGTTTAAAACCTTGTTTCGAATTGTTAAACTTCGAAAATATTAATTCCTTTATTTTTTAAGAATAATTTTTAAGTTTATCAGTAAGTATTTATTTAATAAGATAATTATTACGCCGTATATGAATTATAATTGTATTCATTAGTAAAAATTAATTTAAATCGAGTGCGTTAATTGTATTCGCACAAATTAAATAAATAAAAACTAAATACTTGTTGACATTGTCTTGTTCTAAGAAAATAAAACGAATCAGTAAAATTGGTCTGCCAGTTGGCAGATAAGCAAGTGAGAGAGTACGTGCGCTTGTGGCCTATTGCCAGCACTACGACAAACACACTAGTCAAAACATACACATTTTGTATATTTTTGTTTTAAATTACTTTTTATATCAACCATGGCTTAAATTGAAAAAAATATCACTTCCTACTGCGTACACCGAAAGTTCGAATTTTATTTCCTGTACAGCAGGAGATGAACAGAAGATAAAATTTGAAACTTTCAGCAAAGGTATAAGAAAAATATAATGTTTTAAATGAGGTTTCTGTATAAAAAAGTGTTATTAAAATAAAACTACATTACTGTATCTTATCACAGTTTTTTCACATTTCCAACGTTTCAGATGGTTTACAGCAACTTAAACAACAGTTTAAAAAGTGGTTTCATTGTAGTGATCCAAATTACATTATTAATGCATTAATATGTATGAGATGACTTTAGTAAGGTAATTCTACTCACTTGCGCCGCAATACGCCCTTGTTTAAGACGTGGTAAATCTGTATGGCTCCAAGAACTAGTTGCCCATGGAGATATTGTCCTTAAGTCTTCGTCGAATCTAAAAAAGTTAATTAAGATTAACAAATGTGTCAAAATATATAACTTTAATACTATCATTTTAATAGTGCGTAAACCTTACGCATCTGTTCTTAAAGCGATTTTTAAGCAGTTTGTACTATTGAGTGATATAAATTAATTAAAACAACCGATATATAAAAGTAAAAATGGGGATAGATATGTTGAAATTACTGTATACAATTTTACTCGATTCAAGTTGTTATGCTTGTAGGTTATCTATTGTTAGTATTTTTTTTCGGTCAAATAATATATTTTAAGTTAGATAACTGGTCACCGCACACTTATCAACTCGGAAAGGGAACGTGTAAGTATCGTCTTCACTTTTCAGGGCGAAGCGAACGTAACGAAACGAACGTAACGTGTTTCCCATAAGTGTGCGTTGCAGTATGGAGTTTCATACAAAGAATATTGAACTGCTCGAGGCGATACGTTTACGTTCCCTTTCCGGGTGATAAGTATGCGGTGACCATAATAAAAGAAATTGTAACATTTGGGCAATTGAAGTGGTGTTTTAAAAATATCTAAAACTAAGCCAATTAATGCAAATCAAATGACCACACGGCGGTTAATAAGATTCGATTTAAAACAAATAAAAATGATAAAATATTTATGTTTAAAACTGTAAAACGCGATAAATATTATATGCATCAAAAGTAACGAAACACAAATAACTCGCTTTTAGTCAACTCACAAATTGTGCAAATCGGATCGGAACTTAAATTTAAGATTTGGAAAGGGTTATTTATGATTTGAAATCCAAGATTAATTTCATTTGACATCACGAACCCGCAAACGCCTATCTTATTCGCAGATCGATAAACGAATATAAACTTTCATTTATATGAGTCTGCTTTCAAGATACTTTATTGTGTGCATTTAGATGCAGTTGAACAGTTACGTAACATAACATGCGGCACAATAGCTTGAAGTACACTACGAAAATATTAATAAGCATTTCCTATGCGCGCCCAGACGAACAGAGGCAGTGTGCTAATTATTCGATATGAAGTCTTTGTTTTGTTCACTAAAATATGCCAAAGTAAGCTTTGTCAATTCAGCCTTTATTAACTTAATATATTTTCATTAGGAGCAAAGGCAGTGAATTGAAATAAACTGCAGGCGTATAAACAGATGTCTTTATGTGACTCCAGCTTTAAGGAAATTTTATATCCTACTAATATTATAAATGCGAAAGATTGTAAGGATGTTTGTTACTCTTTCAACCAAAAACTACTGAACGGATTTTCATGAAACATTACAGTAATGTAGCTTTCATATCAGAATAACATAATAAGTTTAAATTTTGAATCATTTTTGAAGTCCCAAATCCAAGCGGGCGAAGCCGCGGGCGGAAGCTAGTTAATATATAATACAAGGAATATATAAAATATAAGGCGAAAGATACAAGTAATTTTACTGTAATTGGTCAAGTAAACAAAGAGGTCAGAGAGGCCTGACACGTACACTTCAGCTCAGGCATGTAGGTTAGAAAAATAACAGGAACCGTTATGTAACGAGCAATATTTATTTAACATTTTTAAATTAAAACTGAAAGGGGCTAATTAATTATCTGTTGTGAACTCGGATAGTGATGTAGCCCTACCCTACTTAGTCTACCCATAGACATTAAAAGTTTTGAAAGTAAAAAAATATACTTTTAATGCTTTTGTATTTACAAGAACATTGTCTAACCGTTTTCTATTAGGGTCACGTACTTTCTTCTACAGCCCAACAAAATGAAACGAGGTCATTAGGCAATTATTATTCTCGTTTGATCTAACTTTTTTACATTTATTATCATCGCGATTTGTAATAAAGTCGCCCGTTGGACATTATAGGTAAGTAAAACGATATTTAAATTTTAAACATAAGATTATATAAAATAAAAATAGTCAAATTCAAAATGAGAGATTACAATATATCTAGTTAACTACTAATATCTCTAGGTAATTTACGAGTTATTCCTAAAAGATAGATAGAAAACGGTATCGGCGGTAAGATATGAATTGATTATTGTGTTACTGAATGGAAATTATCACCTGAACTCTTTTATCTTATTGTGTAAAAATTTTCTTATATTCCACGGTAAGTCGTTGTGTCCGTCTATGAGTGGGGTGTCGTGTAGCAGTCGCTCTGCCAGTCGCAATCGTTCGTGGAGTGGCGCGCCAGGGGGCGCTCGTAACGCTAAGGGGCCCGCCACGCACGCAGTCCCCGCGACCAGCACCAATATAGCCACACAACACCAGCGGCGGTGCCACGCCGACAGACCTAAAAAAACAATAAAATGAATCATAATATATTATGTGATATTTTCGCGCACCCACTGCCGGATTAAGCTAGAGCGTGGCCTACAGCAAATTGTATTCAGGGCCCTTGAAATAGATTGCTATTGGCCATGTCGGCCGTATAGACTTTGTTTTATAGCGGGCACCATTTAAGCGCAGAATTTTCGTAGCATTTTCTAACTTCTCTACGTGGTTGATCTAGCGCTAAGTATCGTAAGGACTTGTGCTGCAGGTGCTATACAACTTATTACACATAATATACTAGCTGGCCGGAACTAGCATTGCTTTGGAAATAAAAATAATGCTGTCATCATTCGAAATAAAATATGGTATATGTTTTAATATGTACGAGTTTACGTACCAATGTGAAATTTTATTAAAATTGGAAATTAGCAAGGTCATCATGACACGAGATTTTTGTACATTATTAATAACATAAAAAACATATAAACATTAACGACATAACCTGGGCGGGATTTTAATCCGCAAACTCTCACCACATTACCAACAGAGCCAATCGATCGTCAATAATACATTGCGTTATTCTCTCTTACATTAGATATACTTACGTGGAGCGACGAGAGAAGAGACTGAGAATGCTGAGAGATCGTATCGGTGTTCAATGTTCAAAATGTTCATTCGATAGACATAGTCTGATGACGATGTGAAATATAGCTAAATGAAATTGAAACCAGCGGAGTATAAAATAGAAACAAGTAATCCAGGAGTAGTGATCAATTCCACTGTATTTTCTAATCTCGCTATCCTAGCTTGTGAAATAGATTAGTACCTAATTGATTTCGCTAATATTTTCGTTTGATGTCGTTGTATTTACTCATGGCATTGGATGATGGTGTGTTTTTATATATCATGGTACCTTATAATTAAGCGATATAGCAAACACTATCAACGTCACAACTCACAGTACTTACATAATTTAGTATTGTAATGTTATTTAATGTAATCTCCTCAGCCTTTTAATACATATTTAATGTGTATAAACAAAAGGGATGTTTCGTTTCATATCAGACATTACCACGAAATCCAGTTTCATGTAATGTCTGGGTTGTTTTGCGCCGGAAATGTGTTTTACGAATTTAATATTTGCCGTTAGACCCTGCTGGTATTTTAATTGCTTTTTTAATTTCCAAGTTTTCAAGTAAATATTTTACAATACTCGAAGTTACGCGGTAGGTGGGACCGAGTTTTAGCCACGTAAGTCAAATTCGCGTAAGTCGGGGTGCAACTGTATTTGCAATATAACATTAACTTTTTAATGGAGATCGCATGTTTTATGGTAAACTTCGATTATAGAAGACATCAAAAGCTATTTGGCCCTTTTATTTCTTCTGATTAAATTCGTTGCGGGTCCCAAGACAGTTTTAGCTTTTCCCTCGGGCTCTGAGATCATATCAAAGGGTCGGTGTGGTTGCCGTTGTTGATCCTGGCGACACAGGAGTAGCAACGGTGGAAAAGATGGTTGGCTAAACTCGTCTAAAAAACAAAGCTATTTATACGCAGCAAGTTTTTTTTTATGGTATAGTGGGGCAAACGAGCAGTTGTAGCCCATTTTCATGACTACCGACGCCCATGGACATCTGCATAAAGAGTATACAGATGTGCTGCCCCCCTTTCTCCTCCCTCCTCCATGGGCCACCGGCTACTTACACACCGCACGAAACGTGACAGTACTGCTGTCACTTCACACCGGTCTCGTGTAAGCGAGAGGTACCTCCCCGGTCGCGCCGGCCCAATTCGGCTACATGCAAGCAAGCAGTGTGGCACTACCTCTTACTAAAGGTTTCAAAAGAATTAACTAACATGTAGTTTCACGAGTTGAAAAAAGTGATATTTGAAAATCGCCTAACTCTGCGTTCGCGTAAGTAGGGTTAGTGTAAGTCGAGAATATATTACTGTTATAATATTTGTGATACTCACGAGACGAGTTGGCTGTTGCGGATGAACTATGGCTGGTGGTGGATATTGTTCCCGGAGGAAGCCACTGCGTAGACTTGCAAGTGTTACACGACGCCACGCGAACTTGGGCCCGATCCGTCACGTCGGGCGCTGGAGCCGAGCGCTTGTTACCCTGCACCACACAATCACCTTTAATTAGTGTTCCTATTTGATCTTGTGAGACTAAATTTTGGAATCGATTTCAGACTTGTGTTATTAAGCATATGCACTGAAATTAGATCAACAAATAACAGCAATAAATAACGAACGTCTTCACTAAACCATATTTTATGTTAGATATGAGGAAATTGAGCAGTTCATTCCGTTTGATAACTACCGAAACCTATAGAGAATCGCATATCTGTTTTTCGGATGACTTTCCCTCCTTCGCTTCTCCTGTTCTATGAACTATCGGATATTTATAAACCGCACGAAACGTAACAGCTCAGGTGCAACTTTACGGCGGTATCATGTCAGCCAATAGTCGTGGTGTGACGACTGAATTCGGTTTCGTTGCAGCATGGCAGTACCATTTAATAATACTGTAAAACCTAATTGAGCCATTTTGTGAGCTTATACTCGTTTATCAAAGTTAAATCAACAATACGTCAAAAACCATTTATATTTAATGTTAATATCCAATAATATTTGTTATGCAATTTATTTGTCCGATTTGCTGATGAAGCGATAATAATATTCTGTGGGACGCATAAATTATATATTTTATTAAATTTGAAATGAAAACCTATTTTTAGATTAAATGGAATTGAAATATAAAATAACTGATATTATCTGCGAGGTCATCCGGGAATAGCATACTGTTGTTGTTGTTATG
>LUGF01006378.1:11107-22869 GCA_001625245.1 Calycopis cecrops
GTTAAAAAGTAGCCTATAACCCTTCCTCGATGAATGGATTTCAAATCGGACCAGTAGTTCCAGCGATTAGCGCGTTCAAACAAACAAACTCTTCAGCTTTATATTATTAAGTATAGATGAATAGAAACATAATTTATAGTTTCATTAAGTGTTTTTGAATTTAATATGTATATCTATTGAATTGGCGATTGGTCGATACCTTTCGGTCAAAGAACGCCAGCGTGGAGTAAAGGCTATGCTGTCACATCAGAAGTCACCGTAAGACTTCCTCTGCTTATCTGTTTCAAGCTGGGCTCCTTATTTTTTTATACCGTAAAGGGGCAAACGAGAAATCGGAGCCATTTTCAGGACTATATAGACAACTGCATGGAGGCTATACAGATGCGTTGTCCCCTTCCACCTCCTCCTCCCTCCATAGGCCACCGGCTACTTACACACCACACGAAACGCGACAGCGCAGCTGTCACGTTACGCCGGTCACATGTAAGCGAGAGGTACCTAACCGATCGTACCGGCCCAATTCAGCTGCATGCATGCAGTGTGGCACTACCTCTTACAAATTCTCCTTAAATCATGTACAGATGCCCTGTCCTATGGGAAGAAACATTTTAACTATTAAACCTATTATCTGGATGGGCATTTAAGAGCAAACTCCATGACCTAATTTACAACCCCGCAGTAGCAATGTCTAGTTTTACAAAATGGAGTTCCGTTATCTGATAATGGCCACCCATCCATTGTTGGAGCTAATGATACGCGGTCAAATTTATCACCTCGTTAACGTATCCCGTCCCGTCCCGGCGGGGCTGGGATGAAATACTACCACTTGGTATAATGGGGTAGTGAAGGTTTTATAATTCGTAAGTGGCATGCTGCGTAGGCGGCGAGTTGGGCCGGCACGACCGGGGCAGTAACTCTCGCTCGTATGTGCCCGGCCCTGAAGTCACAGCTATGTTATCGCTTTCGTCTTCACTTCGCCAGGCATCTGACTGTTAATTTGCCATATCGAAAAAATGTTTCACATGATACAAAAAATATAAAAATCTTTTTCCTCAAAATTAAAAACTACATTTTAAAGCAAACTCTTGGCACCAAATGATTTTTACACACTACTTTTGCAACTGTCTAATTTAACTTAAATGAATCGACAAAAAGAAATCTAAAATAAATAGAAGTATACATATTTCTTCGATAAAAATGTAAATATCAAGATACAAAAATGATAATAAGTCTTACCAATATCAATCTGATTTCATCCAGAAAAATAATCAACATAAAACCATTTACAACTCATAAAATAGTACTGCGAACCAAGTCGTTTATCAAACCGAATTAAAAATAATAAAACGAGAGGCGAATCACCGTGACCGTGCATACAGGGGTGGCTCGGAGGGGATCATCCCCCACAAAGATGTTGGCAACGCATTCATATTGATTCGGTGACTCACCCGGGTAATGCTTCTTAATTACTGACACATCGCCATTTTCATTTTACAATTTAAATTTAGAATACCGCCGCCATTTTGGTTAATGTGTTGTAAAAAAATCATGATTGGAAAGTGATGACCAGCCGATTTTGGCCACTTTTGCATAGGTGCCTATTCGTTCCCAAGTTGTAGGTGAAACATCGCTCACTAATATTGTAGAACTAGCTACGCCCCGCGGTTTCATCCGCGTAAATTTCGATCCCGTGGAAAATCATGGCATCCCAGAGGAACATTTTTCGGAATAAAAACTATCCTATGTGTTAATCCATGTTATCCTCTAAGTGTGTGCTTAATTTCATTAAAATGGGTTCAGTAGTTTTTGCGTGAAGGAGTAACAAACAAACATACAAAGTACAAACTTTCGTATTTATAATATTAATAGGATTTAGAAGAGACAAACGAGCAATCGGAGCCATTGGGTGACCACCGACGGTAACAAACATCAGCATAATATATTATACAGATGCGTTGCGCTCCTCAGCCCCATTCATCTCTTTCCCTTAAACGACCACCGGCTACTGACAAACTGCACAAAACGCGACAGCTTTTCTGTATCATGTGAACTGATCGTGCCATGGGCTGGCACGATCCGGGTGCAATACAGCGTACTTTTACATTATATTGAGATATTAATGGCCCATAGAGGTGGGAGGAGAAAGGAGGGCAGCGCATCTGTGTGGCCTCTATGCGACTGTGTATGTGCGTCGGCAGTCCTGAAAACATATATACCACAGGTTCCCAAACTTTTTCGTCTAACGCCCACTTTGAAAATCAGTAACTTCGTATCGCCCCTTATTAGTTATTACACCTTGATATTCAAAGACAATTATGTCGTTTCTGGCCCCTTACCGCCCCGCTCTGAGCATCTAGTGCCCACAAGGGGGCGTTATCGCCCACTTTGGGAAAGACTGATATATATCATAGAAAAGGTCGGCCGTCGGGTGTCTTATATATCTAAGCTCAGACTGTAATACAAAACCTTAAAGTGCTTTCATTGTAGATTTGCGCACACTAAAGAAATCGCAAAGCTCTTTAATTGGAAAATGTTTAAAAGATAAGTTTATCTTTGAGAGATTCTCCTTATCTATCCCTACCGCTTATCTCGGTCTATAAAGATTATCTGAGCGCCGACAGTTTGGCTGGTCGGGACACGCGTTATCAATTGTATCGCTGATAACAGGATGTGACGGGACAGCTAGTCGGAAATTAACTACAGTGCATACCGGGGAGGTACCTCTCACTTACACAACACAGGCGTAAAGTGACAGCTGTGCTGTCGCGTTTAGTGTGGTGTGTTTTTATTTATTTATTTATTTAAATAGGACACCTGCAGTTCACACATTAATACATTATTAACAAAAATAATTTAAGAAACAAATTCTGATGTGTATTCTTTATAGGTGGACACAGCATTTACACATGTCAGATTTGGTGTAAGAGGTAGTACCACACTGCATGCTAGCATGCAGCCGAATTGGGCCGGCACGACCGGGGAGGTACCTCCCGCTTACACGAGACCGGCGTGAAGTGACAGCTGTGCTGTCGCGTTTCGTGCGGTGTGTAAGTAGCCGGTGGTCCATGGAGGTGGAAGGAGAAAGGGGGGCAGCGCATCTGTATAGTCTCTATGCAGATATCTATGGGCGTCGATAGTCATGAAAACAATTGCTCGTTTGCCCCCCTATACCATAAAAAAAAAGGTTAAAAATTAATAAGTTGAAGAAAAATAAAGTAATCAATTAAAAGCCATATAAATTATATATGACGGCGCGGCGCCTGACCTAATTAATAGTTAAAAATGTCAGAAATAAAAAATAAAGGAGTAATACATAATAATATAAGAAATGTTATAATAGAATAGTTAAAATTTGCATCAATATAATAATAGTAATGAGTCAATAATTTATTAGGTAATTAACTAATTATTTAATTAATTAATTAATGTTGTAATGTGTTAGTAGTAGTTAGTGGCCTACGAAGCGAGAAGGAAGAAATACATCTATATATATAGATAGAGGTTCTATGCGGATGTCAATGGGCGTCGGTAGTCATGAAAATGGCTCCGACTGCTCTTTTGCCTCCTTGTACTATAAAAAAAAAGACCGTGAAACTTCTACAACAGTTTTTGATTGCGTAGCAGGAAAATTGTGTCAGCTGCGACAGAGGATTGGGGTTTACTCACAAGCAAGCCACACAAGCGCGGTAAAGCGATACGCTGGTGGTCGCTCCACCATTTGTTGCTAATACTTTTACGCTTATACTTCTAATATTTTTTGCATGCCCCCCTCTTTAAATCCTTTCATAATTGTACCGACATGAATGGAGTAAGACTGCTCTTAGATATAATTAATAACCCTATGGTGTAAGAAAAGTAAACTGCGACAGAGTGAGATAAATATATCAGTCCTTCTCCCGTGGTGTACTTTTACGTGGCTCTTCAAATGACGATTGTAAAAAAGTTTTCAGATAAAAAACTCCCGAACTCCCGATGAGGCGATCCGGGGCAGGTTTTACATTTAACGAAGATCAATCTGTTTTTGTAAACTTTATATATTAACGCGCGGTGTAATGTACCGCACCGCCTCTGGACGAGGGTCATGTTCTTGGAGTACATTTTTTTTAATAGTACTGGGTAGTTCCGACGCCCACAGACATCCCTATTATAGAGGTTATACAGATGCGCTGTTAGTTGTGTGTGTTATGTAACACAGATCCTCTTTAGCACTACCGGCCTAAAGTGACAGCTGTGCTGTCGCGTTTCGTGCAGTGTGAGTTTCCGGTGGCTCCTGGATGGGAATGGAAGGAGGACAGCACATCTGTATAACCTCCATGGGCATGTTTATGGGCGGCGGCGGTCAATAAAATGCTCCGACTGCTCGATTGCCCTAATATACTTTAAAGAAACAAATCTTAGCTCTTAGGCATAAAACAATAAGACTAGACTAATAAAATTACACTCGCCGTTATTTGCAGTCCGCATTACCCGTGAGATCGAGTACTCCTTCAAATAGAACATTCGTGGCTGTAGATAAACCTAAACCTATATACAGGGGTACACAACTTGATGAAGAACGGCCTATATGTAGAGGTAAAGTAAAGGAGGGCAGCGCATCTGTGTAGTTTCTATGCGGATGTCTATGGTCGTCGATAGTCATGAAAATGCCACCGACTGCTCGTTAGACCCCCTATACCATAAAAAAAAGAAAAAAAGAACGATCTTTCCGAAGAAACTCTGGGATCTACCAACATGCAGGTATTCCTATGTGTAATGAAACACTCAATTTTATTAATTTTGGTACGGTATTAGGTAATCAATTATTACAATATTGGAAATACAATTACATTACAAATGGTACTAACTAAGTGAAACATTTAAATTAAAATCACTTTATAATCCTATTTTTCTGATTAATTTCATTCCGGGTTCCAAGACAGTTTTAGCTGTTCCCGCGGGCTGCTGATCATTATGTCAAAGCATCGGTTACCGCCGTCGATCCTGTAACCACAGGAGCGTTGGCGGTGGGAAGATAAGGTTACGTTTTTGATCGCGATGGAGCGATCATTTAGATTCTCTGTGCCTCAGTCAGATCGACATGTTGGCCACCCCTGCCAACTCGAGCTGTGGTTGTTATCGGTTTTAAATATTTTCACAGTTTAGATATAATTAGATTTTGACCGCGGCTCCGTATGGAACGTGTACAAAGTACATGTCTCATATTGAAGTTCCGTCTTTACCACAGAGCATGAGTAGCAATTTCAAAAATTTTTGTCTTTTACCCATTTATACCAAATAAGAACTATAGAGCGTAACAACGACATAGGTTGAGGCCGACGTTATCTTATTTATTCAAATAGCTGATCCTGGACACGCGAGCGGATCTGCAGCGCCGTGGAGTATCGCTCCAGATAACAGACCGGTTCATACGCTGCGAGAGATCGCACGAGATAACAGCATCCCGCGGTTATTGCTTTTTTTTGTTTGCCTCTGCTATAAAAAAAAAAATAAATTGCAGGGCGAACGAGCAGGGCGACTTGACGATAAGACTACGCCTATTTTTGTAGCATCGGGGGACAAACGAGCTGTCTGAAACGGAGACAGTTGCCGACTATCGTCGTACTTAACATCCTCGTGGTTAATGATTATGTTCCCCTGCTCTATTGATCCCCTCAATGGGCCACTAACCATCAAAACGTGGTTGACAGGTCCAAGGCACCTTTTTATTGTAGAAGGGGGAAACGAACAGTCGGAGACATTTTCACGACTACCGACGCCCATAGGCATAAGCGTTATACATTGCCCCTTCGTTCTCCTCCATCTTCCACGGGTCACTGGCTATTTTCACATTGCATAAAACGTGACAGCTGTGCTGTCACTTTACGCCGGTACCGTGTACCTCAACAAAGTATTCCACCAAGCCCGGTCTAACCCACGTTCGATGAAACTTTAAATTCTCCTCGACAACAACAAACACCAAGCAACACATACATGTACATACCCCTTGAACCAAAACAACGTGCGATTATCCTAACAAGGCCGATTCGTAAATGATGTCAGTGGGCAGCCAGGGTCGGTATATATAGAGCAGGTGACGAGCGCAGCCAGTCAATCACAATCATGTCGGTGACAGTGCTGATGTTCCTCGGTCTGCTGTGTCTGGCGGCCGCCGCGCCCAGCGACCGTGAGTTTTTTTTTAACTACTTTTATAGGTACAAGAATCATAGATGATACAGCCAGATATAAAGAGACACGTTAGAATTTTATAGGTACAGGAATCATAGATGATCCAGCCAGTTAACAGACAGGTTAGAAATGAATTTATTAGGCTCTGGAATCGAAGAGGATACAGCCAGATATAAAGTTATTTACTAATTGAAAAAATAATTTAATAGGCTCAGGAATGTAGTTGAAACAGCCAGATAAATAAAGATTAGCAGATTCATAATAATATAGAAAGAAAATTTGAAACCTATTCTATTTATTTCGCTGAAGGACAAACGATAAATGTTTTACCTATACCATAAACACAACTATAGGATATGCTGTTCCGATGCTATTTTTTTTACCTATTTTCCCGGTTATACTAGATTTTAGTGTCAGGAAGCAGTCATAGACTAAAATTACAAATACATATTATTGCTATTAAATATGCATTAAATATTGTTCTGTCACTAAATCACCTCATCCTCTCATAAAGTTTGTATTACTCACTTAAAATAAGGCGATTCACTACTCGTATACCGTTCCCTATGAAGTACAGAATACACATCTATTCACAAACCAAGTAAGGTCTACTTTAACACAGCTCTGATTGCATGTACGTTAATAGATCTTTTAAATTGGCTCCACAAACCAGTTTCGAGATGCTGTAGATTGCGATTTCCTCCCAATGTCCTCGATCTGCATACCGTTACTGTTTGTGTCTAGAATAAAAAAAACCGTGGAGACGGGAGACAGGTAACACATGTAAAACAACAAGATGATAATTATACAATTGCAAAAATGTAACGAAATGCGTTTCTCATTTGACACTTTTAATGCAATCGTCGTTACTTCTTTTTAACGTATGTAAACCCCTCGATACCATCGTAGCAGGCCTATTGCGGAGAAAAAAAAAAAAATAAAGACAGACATGGTTATGTCGGACTTTTGCCGACTAAAACCGCAAGGCGTTGACACGAAAGTCAGTGCTGAAGACTCTTAATCGATTCGAATCGAATCTACTGCTGCAATAATAATAAGAAAAACCTGGGGCCACCAGGATGATGCAAATTGTAGCTCCGGTAGTGCGCAGATCATATAGACACGTCGTTATAGACACGATCACCTGCTGGTCTGAAAACTAACGTGATCGCCTGGGGTACTATCATATTATATTATAAATGTGAAAGTTTGTATGTTTGCTTATTTGTTTGTTAGTCCTTCAAGCAAAAACGTATGAATCGATTTTAATGAAATTTGACACACACAGAAAGTAACTTGGATTAACACATAGGATAGTTTTCATCCCGAAAAAATGTACCTATGTGATGCCATGTGATGATTTTCTATTCCGCGGGATCGAAATTTACGCGGGAGAAACCGCGGGGCGTAAAGTACTATAATTAAAAGCATATGGAGTCTGTATAGGAATTACAATAGAACACCAGCCTTTTGCATCATACACGTAACGAATTGATCTTCAACAGCTAATTTAGGTCCGTTCACACGCGAGCCTCACTAGAGGAGCGTCGCAGCGATTTGCGCTGTGTAAGTAGTCGGTGGCCCATGGAGGAAAGAGGAAGGTGGGCAACGCTTGTGTATAACCTCTGTCTATGGGCGTTGGTAGTCAAGGAAGGTAAGAGGCAGTGCCACACTGCATGCTTGCATGCAGTCGAATTAGGCCGGCACGACCGGGGAGGTACCTCTCGCTTACACGGGACTAGCGTAAAGTGACAGCTGTGTGCTGTCGCGGTTCGTGCGGTGTGTAAGTAGTTGGTGGCCCATGGAGGCGGGAGGAGAAAGGAGGGCAGCGCATCTACATGGCCCCTATGCGGATGTTTGTGGGCGTCGGTGGTCATGAAAATGGCTCCGGCTGCTTGTTTGCCCTCCTATATGGTAAAAAAAAAAGAAAACGGATCCCAATGCTCGTTTGCGCTCTTAAACTATATAAAAAACACCAGTCAGTACCCGTTTAAACTGATCATGTAGTCATAGTAATAACACTACACAAAATAAAGTAAAAAGTGTTTAACAGCCAAAATCAGATACAAGACTGTCTACTCAATACAATACCGCTTTACATCTATTCTTAAAGAGTATACTCCAGCAACATAACAACCTGACAGTATTATTAGTTGGTCTGACAAGCAGCCGGTCAGGTATAACCGGTATACCCCGGACTGCAACTAATGTATAACGTACCGTGAACAGAGGTCGTGTGAATACACGCCAAATAGCTTTGTTGGTCTGGACTAGGTATTTAGGTCTTTTGTTAGATGTATGTTGTTTTTTTTTATAGTATGGAGTAAACGGCAAGTCAGAGTTGCTTGATGACTACCAGATGTGTTGCTCTCCTTCCCTGCTCCACCCAATGGGCCACCGGCTACTCACAATCCGCACGAAACGCGATGGCATAGCTGTCAATTTACGGCGATATCATGTCAAGTATTGTATAAAAAACATCTATGCCGTATCATATAATTATTTCGTAAATAAAAATATGTTATTACAATCACTCAGTCATCACATACACGATCAATTATGTTGTTCTAGATTGCAATCTAAACTTGTTGTAGTTTAGTATTTTTGCGTGAAAGAAAAACAAACATACATTTTTAACATATTTAAGAAAAAGTGATACAAAAAGAAGGTTTATATTTTACTAGCGGACGCCCGCAACTTCGTTTACGTGAATTCGTTTTTTACTGCAGTCGGTTAAAAAGTAGTCTATAGCCTTCCTCGCTGAATGGACTAACTAATACTGAAAGAATTTTTCAAACCGGACCAGTAGTTTAAGAGATTAGCGCGTTCAAACAAACAAACTCTTCAGTTTTATACTATTAGTATAGATGTAACACTGATATTACATAATATGTACTCCATGAACATAGCACGATACTTTATCGCCGTATATTACATACGATACCGATGTATCAATTACACATCTATGTGCGCGGTACGAGTTCAAATTACAGGCAATAAATGTCAGATATTATTATTTATACATATAATAAAGCTAAAGAGGGTCGAAAAAAAAATGTTATCGGGATACATACTGAAAATTGAGTGAGATTGAGATCAGTTTTTAGAATTTTTTGTCTGTTTATTCGTGTGCGCATCACGCGAAACGGCTGAATGGATTTTGATGCAAATTTAGCAATCTGGAGAGAAAATTCTCGACCAGGTATACGCTATAAAAAAAATCTTAATGACTCAAACCGCATTCCAAGCGGGCGGAGCCGCCGGCACAGCCAGTGTCACAATTACTTTAACAGTTAGCTATTTATATCCTTTACATCGGCACTGCGTAAAACCTACACAAGCGACCACTTACAACAACCAACCAAAATATTGAGAATAGGCTTTTGTATCTTGATAAACCGCCGACGAGCACTGTGAATCTATAAGGGTTGCGTTTTAAGAACAGGGCCCTCAAACGATAGAGTACACTTGAGTTTATATTGATTTGCGTATATCAGCCAAGTGAATACCGAGGGCGCAGCCCCCGTATCAAACATGCAAGAGGTCGAACAGACCACACGGGGGTGAGCGAGCACTAGGGAAGTTATTAATAGCTATCTCCATCCAGATAGACAGATAGACACTGCATATATTAGGTAAATGTTGGTTTTGTCCTCCGCCAAGATGGAACCCGCTATAAAAGTACAATGAATTTTATAAGGGGAGGGGTTCTGATTGGTACTCTCAAAGCTTGCCGACAGTGTCAGAGACAATTTTTAGGGTCACCGTGATTGTAAACGAAAAAAATCGATTGTCTGTAAAGTCGGTTTACTGACTATAGTGATATATATAGACGATAGATGACAACGTCTTAAGAAAATACAGATGAAATGGTAGCATTTTTCAAAAGAAAATTTTAATTTCATTTGTTTAATAGATTTGTATGTATATAGAGAAGGAGGTAATTGGAAATCACAATGAAATTGATCAAGTTATATTTGTTTAGACGCATAAATACAATTATGTAAATTTTTTTACAATTTAGTAGTTAATTAACTAATATAAATAAACTATAATATAAACTATAACTCGATAATTATTTCGATTAAATAGTAAAGCCATCGATTTTTTACTCATCGTGAAATAGTTTTTGTTTTAATTTTGTCAATTATAGCATAACCTACAATCGCTGCACTAGCGGACCGATGCTATTTATTTTAATGATGAAAGCACGGATATTCGACAATATATCACTGAACATATAATTAATATCGAAAGAATCATTACCTTTATCGCTGCAATTTAAACAATTGACACAACATTTATATGGAACGCCTAAGAGCGATGTAACGCCGCATGAGTCATGTTTTTGACGTGCGTACAGCCGGCTCAGTCGAATTATAAGACGTTGTCACGTCAAAAACGGAACCCAATCACTTGGCTGCCTGTACATCTCTCATGCCTAACCTTTTTCTGGAACATGTGGAAATAATATGCTGAAATCCACGTCAAATACTGAGTTCTGCAAGCTCTTGAAGCACGGAAATTCCCTACTTCTAAAACGCAATTAAACGAAACTGATGCGAATATTTTGTTAGAAAACACGGCTCCAATTGCGACCACAATATCGACATGAGACACGGCTATACAGCCTGCACTGACGCTTATGTCGAGCAGTAGACCGAAAATCCTGATGATGATAAATAATTATATCATTAGTTAATCTGATAATTCCGACAAAGTTCAAACAAACAGCACTAGATGTTCTAAAATAGAACTATTTATAATGACTAAAAGAGATATATTCAACACGCATTATGCTAATGCATGCGGAGCGCAGTTCGCGGCGCATTACAATAATGCATCTGGGCTGCAGATTACGCTGCCCCGATTTCACGCGCTGCAATTTGCCTGCATTTTGGTTATTACAATGGATGCCTTAATCACAATACGGAACAATCATCATCTTACCTGTTTCGTTTAGATATGGGGCAAACGAGATGCTAGAGCCATAGGCAGCCGCGAAAGTAGGCGCCTTGCAAACACGTGGTTGAGCTTTGAGAAATGGTTAGGCTAATTTCTTGAGGAATCGGAATGGAAGGCGAATCACAAACATGCATAATTAAAATAAATGCTAAAAACAATAAGCTTAAATGAAAAAACCGGCCAAGTGCGAGTCGGACTCACACACCGAGGGTTCCGTACCAACGACAGGTAAAATAACTTGGTTTTTTATAGCGTTTGTCTGAACGACAAATTTGTATATGCGTTTTTTGAAAATGTATTATTTCTCAAAAACTAATAATGATATTTTGCTCAAAATAAAATTGAAAGTTTCCATTGAGATCTATAACATATATATGCTTTAGATTTATCACTCTCTTATTTTAAAAGTTAGAGGGGGGAGGGACACTGATTTTCCACTTTGATAACGTCTATCTTTCAAACAATTGATTTTTGACCAAAAATGGTTTTAGTAACCCTAATGTCAATTTTGAAGACCTATTCATAGACACCCCTTGGCCCTTACAACAGATTGGATGAAAAAAAATATTTTTAGATTCAGTTGACTCGAATTTTGAATAAAAATACATAAATTAAAAAATAAAAAGCCCCCC
>LUGF01006378.1:22889-32936 GCA_001625245.1 Calycopis cecrops
CCCTTTTATTTTTTAACTTGTTTATTTTTATTCAAAATTCGAGTAGCGGTTCACAGAATACCAACCTACAAAGTTTCAATTACGAAGGCCCAATAATTTCGGCAAAAAATGGCTGTGACATACGGACGGACGGACAGACAGGCAGACAGGCAGACGTGACGAATCTATAAGGGTTCTGTATTTTCGTTCATTTGGCTACGGAACCCTAAAAAGCGTGAAAAACATTCTGATTGCTCCGTTGTCGTTGATATGAAAAGAGAATACAAATAATGTAAAATATAATATAAATAGCTCGGAGCGGTCTTATCCCGTCCCGATCGCTCCGGATTTATCCCGGCTCCGCTCAGGCGTGGGAGGCTGGGAATCAATTCGCTGTGGCAATAAATAAAATGAAATCCCAACAACGGATCGAATTAAGGACGCTGAAGCGCGCCTTCAGGATCTCTTATCTCAGGTGTCAATCTTAGGTGTTTATATCATCCGGAACAATCCCGCTTTACGGAACAAATTTGCTTAGTTTTTTATGGTAACGTTAAAGCCTTCCGTGAAAACACAAATGTGCTTTGAAGGTACGAAACCATAAAACTTGTATATTTTGTGTATGTCTGTCTTTTGTGACTGTTAAGAAAATCTACAGAGTACGTTGACCCAGAATTATAAAATTTTGTGAGAAATGGGTGGTAGTGGAACACAGTGCAGATAAAATAATTCGTAAATATGTAATTTATATTTTATACACACTCACATAAAACACTAATAGAATTTTTTATTCGTAGTTCGCTTCATTCGATGTAAGTTTGTTAACTTTTATTCCATGGCACGGGAGCTGCAGCTTCGAGTCCGACTCGTACTTGACCGGGTTACTGTAGACTAATTTCCGCATAAAAATCTTAAGCAACCTGGACTCTTACAAATTCATTTAATGAGGCATCATAGCCATATATGAAATACTAGGTGCGTCCAGCGGTTTCACCCGCGTAAATTTCGATCCCGTGGAAAACCATCCCATGGCATCCCAAAGGAACATTTTTTCGTGATAAAAACTATTCTGTGTTAATCCAAGTTATTCTCTATATGTGTGCCAAATTTCATGAAACTCGCGTCAGCAGTTTTTGCGTGAAGAAGTAACAAACAAACATACAAACTTTCGCATTTATAATATTAGTAGGATAATAGTTCTCTGATTATGCCTGCCCAATTTCGCCGCGATGCTCAAAGGCCTAAAAACCTCTTTGGAAATACTTTGTAGTCATTAACCCCACGAACAAACCAGGTAACAGAAATTTAAATATACAGGTAGGTTTAATGAAGGAGAGTATAGGGTGCTCCAAGTTTTTGTAACACACGTGGTATAATCATGGTCTACGCCCACCTATTTCGACTCAGGTAAATATTTTTTACTCACACACTATCCATTTTACGTGCCCAAATTATTATTTTTAATTTCAAAAAGTTCACTCGCTCCCATATATAATAAATTAAATCACCTAAATTTGAAAAAAAAATACGAATCATTATAATGAATCTGGACGTAACGTAGTCATGATGCATTGCACCCTGGATGGAGCATGATCATGTGATATCGATGCAAAGTACGGTTTGTGAGATTCTAGTGGGCCATTGGAGAAGAAAAGAGGAGACGGGCGGCACATCTAGTTGGGCATAGCGATTATTCGGATGTCTGTAGCGTCGCTAGTCACTAAAAATTTCTGAATGTTTATTAGCCCCCTTGTACACTGTAAAAAAACAAGATAATTATAAAGTATCTTTACCTCAATTAGAATTATAAAACAACAAGTAATAAGGATTGCAGATAGAACTAAAACTTTAAGACTATAATGTAACAATGACTTGTATTTAGTAGCACACACTTGCGCTACAAACTACCGTACCACCACTATCCTGTGCTACGTAGCATCTGGACAGACATTCTTAACCTGTCCTGAAGATCCCAAGGTTTTAAATTCAAACAGAAACATAATAATACTAGCTTCTCCCCGCGGCTTCGATCGCGTCGAAGCCCTTCAATAAATATCAATACACATTACATTCAAATATATGCAATAGAATTCCAATATCTGCCACAATATTTTTTGGACCCTTCTAAAAAATATTTATTTTAATAAAAAATATTTTGCCATTTCGAATACCTCTAGGAACATGATGATCAGTAGAGTAGTATTGACGTCAAAGAGTAACAAACTCAGATTCAAATTTACAATAGTAGGATAAGCATTGCAAATAAGCAAGTAATATTAACATAGGACGAATATAACGCAACGATCCAAGTTCATAAGTCAATCCCAGTTATCTGGTACTGAATTAACTGTAGTTATTCACGAGGCGGTCCTCAGACACTTGAACCGAGCTTCTCCGGGGACAAATCAGCGTAATTAATATCCACGTTACACCGGTTAGATACAAGATCTCATTTATCAACCAGATATCTTCGTGTCTAATACTTGTTTGAGACTTTCGCATTTGTTATGCATTTATTAGTTACTTTACGGGTTTTAACAAGATAAAATATTTATTAGAGCTTGACCACGGCTGGTGTAGCCCGTCCGAAACGTCGAGAAGACGGTATATGTTTCGTGTGTCGTGTGTGTTTCGCTAGTAGTTAGTTAGTTAGTTTTCGCCTACCTTTAATCAATATTTTATCGTGTGCCTGTTTATTATACCACTGAGGTCTATTTGAGGATGATCCGACTAATATTAAACGCGAAGGTTTGGGTTTTTCATTCTTTTTAGCAAAAACTGGTGAAAGGATTTGGATGAAATTTGACAAATATAATTTGTTATCTAGCGTAATTTCACTTTTAACTCGAATATTTTTATAAGTTTTACATTGTAACGAATGGTTCCATTGGCATAGTTTTTACGCAATGAAAAATACATGATTCAGAGCCCTGAAACCTTTCGGGTTTCCTCACCGACAGACAACAAAGTGATCCTATAAAGGTTTCATTTATACCTAGCCCTAAAAAAGCAATATTTCTTTCGACTGTTGTTTATATCTAATATTTAGCATGAAACATTTCGGCCATTAATCTTCGCTATCTTAAGTCGAGATCGTGCACGGAGAATATTCGACATTATAATAGGAAATTTGATCAGCACTCAGGGCTCAAAGGACTTCACCCTTTATTTGCCATCCACGGCCGACCCTTTGACATGAGTGACAACACGCCTCTCTTTGAGATTACAGCCTCTTTGCTAATAAGTTGAGTAATCTACAGTCGGCAATTATCAAAATTGAACAACAGACAGACAAAAAATACAATAAAGCAGGTATTTTAAGCTTGTGTTAGCTAGTTATTAGTTAGTTACATATTACAGAGTGACCTTAATACGTTTACTAATATGTCTTCTGGGTAGACACATAAAAGCCGTTAGTTCAGGCTAGCGTTTGTTTAGTGAAGGTTTTATTACTCTACAATAGAATGAATCGAGTGCCAATTCGATCTTATTCTATCGCTAATATTATAAATGTAATGTATGTTTGTTTGTTACGCTTTACTGATCATCATATAACTTTGTACACATATTCTTAGAGATATTAGAGGGGACATAGGATCCTTTTTTAATACGGATGCAAGCGTAACCGCGGGTAAAAGCTAGTAGATAATATTTAGATCGAAATAATTAACTAATGGAATTACAATGTCCGATAATAAGGATCGAGTGATTTGGATTAGTTCCCGAATTCCGTACACACGGAATTAATGTTGCGTCATAAACGGGATTAGATCGGGGTGGATATTGGACCCGGGCGGAAAAGGCTACGTTACAGCGGAAATCTATAGGCGTGGATGCGGAATTTAGTCCCTACCAGGGATCGGCAACCTTTTCAGTCGGAAGAGTAAAATTACAATTTCTTATTTTCAAAGCTTTAAGCATCACATTTTTTTTTCTTGCCAACAATAATTTTGATTAGAAATTTAAATTGAAGACATTCCGACGGATTAATAAAAGTGACGTTGCATGTCAAAGAGGGGGGATGCGATAAAAGGCGAGTACGAGTAGCTAAGATGATTACATCTTCAATTAATTACTTATGGAACTAAATACTAATGAGCCACAGCATCACATCCAAAAAGCCGCCAGTGGCCCGCTAGCCACTGGTTGCCGACCCCTGGCCTATACTAAAGGAGCCAGAGTGGATACCGAACCCGACTACCGGAAAAAGCTACATTAGAACGGAAATCTGTAGGCGTGTGGAATTTCGGGAGAGAAATTCCTACACGACAAACTAAATTTTACTCCAAAAGGTTCCAAACGAATGCTTTGAATATTTCATTTGAGCGCGTATTGTTGAATGTTAATTTTATCTTAATTGTTTCTTAAATGTGTTTGGATTACCTTTTCAATTGAAATCTATAGGCAGATTAATAATTGTTAGAACGTGGCAATCTCTGGCTGGACCCATTTTAATAGAACTTTCACTAAAAGATAGAGCTTATAATATAACAGGGAATAAACTGGGAGGGAGAATTCATTTTATTTCTAAAACTGCCAATAAACGGCTCACTAAAAGTAATAAAGATAAACAAACAAACGTTTCCAAACATTTCAAAATGTTCCTCTACTCAACAGCTACTAGCTTTATACGTTAAAATTAAAGTTGAAATCCAATGCTATTAGACTACGCATGTAGAGTAAGCGAAGCATTCCCATCAACTTTTTTTGGCAGAGGATTTACGTTTTAAATCTCGTTGGTAAAGTTTAAATATTCTAGCGAATGCACACTGAATGTGTTTTAGGCTAGACATTTATATATAAATAATATCACTATAGTAAATATGAAATCTTCGATATCGCTGCATAGCGATCCACGGAAGTCCGTCTTCCATGTAAGAGAACCTACCCGGGGGACTGACTACTTGGCTTGGTGGAGGAGAGCCGCTGAGTGTGAGTAGCTGGTGGACGTGGTCGATGGCTCTTTATGAGGGAGGCCTATATCTAGCAGTGGAAGTCTTCCACCTCATGATGATCATGCCCTGATCACTTACCATGAAGTAAATAACAGAGACTTTCATCCATCCATCAATTTTAATCGATATTAAGTCGATTCTCGAAAACACAATGTCACTCGAAAAACATGACAATACAAAGTATAAAAGACAAAGAGAGAGACACAAAGGGCTTTCTATTTTGAGATTAGGCCCGCCGTTTAATTACCCCAGAGCCAAACCCTCATACGTCCGTTTTAAACTTTGTACCGTACACAAATCCGTTTATCGGCCGGACCCACCCCATCGCAGGGTCAAAAGGACCCGCGGATTACTGACTCAATGGGCTTAACGCAGATTTTAATGTTTGGTCCTCTAAAGTATTGTGAATATTCGTATTTCAAAGGGGTCTAAAACTCCCAATCCCCCTTTCTTTCCCCCTTCCCGTCCGCCCCCTTTAGAAAGCTGTGATACCGGCGCCAAGGAGGAAGGATGTCACTTTACATGACATGTAACGTTACCATGTGAACCTTATATTTATCCGAAGCGTCTTTCAATATTATCAAAGCATTTTCACCCGTAACTTAATCTGAAGTTTTAATGTATAGGACTAAGGTCCGGTTTTACTTTCACGATTAGCTTATTAGGAACTTAACTGGCATAAGGACTACTAGCTTAAGAATATCAAACGTCCCGATTAGAGTAGTTGTGTAAATTGAAACATGTATGTGACAGTTAAGAATTAAGTTTCGAATAGACACTTAAATCGTAATCTGTGTAAATAGTTTCAGTTGGAAATAAGCGTTACGTTGAGCGTCACTGTTACACACGATTTTTCTTCACACGTTCAAGTGAAAAGTTCATTAGCAGCGTTAAGCTGAGAAAAATATCAAGAGTTCGTGTTAGAGAACATGCTATACGTAGCATAGGAAAATGTAGCAACGCCAACTCGTACCAGCTTCCTGTGCTAGGTATATCGGTAGAATAATAAGTTTCCACTTCTATCAGCAGTCCTTATGACCGCCTGTTTTTTATTCCACGAGTCTCCATTAAGGCATGCGCAGACTAGGGATTTGTGTCCTCGGACTTTTGTGTCCACTAAAATGGATCGCTTACAATTGTAGGGACGCAAACGAGAGATTCGAAGTACGCGGTGCATACATTTTTGGCCGCGGACTTTTTTGTCCACTAAAATGGATCGCTTACAATTGTATTTGGGACGCAAACGAGGGATTCAAAGTACGCGGTGCATACATTTATGTCCGCGGACTTTTTTGTCCACTAAAATGGATCGCTTACAATTGTATTTGGGACGCACACGAGGGATTCAAAGTACGCGGTGCATACATTTTTGTCCGCGGACTTTTGTCCGTCCCTCGTCTGCGCAGGAAACGTCAAACTCCAGAAATATTGCAAGTTGTATCTCTATTTAATAAAGAAAGCAGACAGCACCGTAGCAAACAGTTCAGTATTTTACAAAACAGAAGGTGTTTTAAATGTAATAACATTAAAACCTAGACAAGTCTAGCTGCGGTAGGGCTTCGTTTAGGGGAGGCGTTTGCCCAGGCGTGATGGAGGGCTAGGCACGAGGGATGCTGGGCCTTTAGCGTCCCCTACAGACAGGGGGCCCTTGTTTATGTAGGAATACGTAGTTAAGTATTTAAATTTAATTTCTGCCGTCTTTTTTGTAAATGGTAAGAGGTTGCAATGCAGAATGAACGTGCGGTTGCGGCGGCAGTAAAAACGAGAAAAACATAAAAACTGTGACGTGCGACGTAATTTCGTTACGTCAGGAACGACGAAATTACGTCACAGCAAAGAAATTCTAGCATATTCATCGCATATTCTGGTTCTTTACAATGAGTATTTTCTATGGCTAATGTTTTATTATGAAAACTTTTATATAAATTAAATCTATACTAATATTATAAAGAGGAAAACTTTGTATTTTTGTATTTTTGTGTGTTTGTATTGAATAGGCTCAAAAACTACTGGACCGATTTCAAAATTTCTTTTACCATTACTTAGAGGGATTCTTCCGAATCCGTATAGGCTATATTTTATCCCGGAAAATAGATAGGATTTTTCGTGGTAGTGAAAATTGTGGAGTAAGTCGACGAAAAAACTGCCATACGTTAACGATTCTCGCGAACGCTGCCTAAATGGTTAGAGATGTATGATTGACTTCTATAGAAAAGTTGTAGAGCTCAATAATGCCAACAAAAAAGTCCGAGATAGTATAAACCAAACATTTATATTTTAGCCATTATCACCACTTTTCCATAGAATAAAAGTAATTAAAATTATTAGCCTATGTTTATTGATCATCTTCTATATATAAAACTCAAACGTGACATAGCCAGCTATCAACGCACATCCCAAACCACTGAACGGATAAAGCTGAAATTTGGCATCCAGGTAGATGTTACGACGTAGGCATCCGCTAAGAAAGGATTTTTAGAAATTCAACCCCTAAGGGGGTGAAATAGGGTGTTGAAGTTTATATGGATTTCTCAGATATTAAACGCGGGTGAAACCGCGGAGCACAGCTAGTCTTAAATATAATCCCAAAACCTAGTGAGATTCGACGATCGTCCGAGGTTTCCTGTCACTTCGTAAATATGAAACTTTCTAAGAGCTGGAGATAAATTTAAAAAAAGACTGAAGAAACACAATTATTGTAATTATGACAGATATCCAAACAACGTAGTATTTTCTATATAATTTTACTTTTGTTATGTATACGAATAGGGAAAGATTAGCCTTATAAATCAACAACTAGGATTTAAATTCCAAGTGTTAATAGATACAGCTTATGTCCCATACATATTACTGGCGAATAAACGCTAGCTAGTACTATCTAAATTCTAGTGCAGGGCGAATTGAACCCTAACACAAGGCAAATAAGGTTATATTGTGTTTGTGTAACTACCCGCACTCATAGCTGCAATTAAGGCGGCAAAATGTGTTGTTTGCATCGTTACCGCGTCTATACGACTCGTCCACAATCACACAATGGCTATTGTTCTCTTTTTCACACTGAACTTTTTGTGATAAGTGGGAGAGAGACAGCAGATGTGTTGATAAAAAAGCGCCAAAATGAAAATGATGTCCAGTGTAAATTGTACTGGGAGTTGGACGAAAAAATGTTTTCTTATCCTAACTAAAAGGGATAGTTTTGGATACCTATACTGATGGAATTGTGATGATTTGGCAAATATAGATTTTACCTGGTATATCCAGATAGACTTTAATCTAGTATTTATTGACAGCTGTGCTGTCGCGTTTCGTGCGGTGTGTAGCGCATATAGCGGGAGGAAAGTGTTGGGGCCTGGGGGGGCGACGCATCTGTATAACCTCTATGTAGCTAGCTATCCATAGGCGTCGGTACTCATGAAAATGGCTCTGACTGCTCGTTTGCCCCCATATACTATTAAAAAAAATTACATAAAATACTTATTATTCCGAAAATAAAAATGGTTCACTTGGGCAAAATATATCAAGGTGAAACTGTAGAGCACAATAGCTATAAATTAAACTAGAAGCTATTTTCTGTGAATCTTCTGTGAAGTAGAATTCTCTATCGTAGNNNCCCCCCCCCCCTCACTCAAACGGTTGCTGTCCCCCCAACGAATGGAATTTTTCATTTCGTTCCATTTCCTATTTACAATTAATTACATTCTGTTTAGCTCTTGCTGAAGACTTTGGTGAAACAATTTGAATGAAACACAATATTGCACTCCGCACATTTCTGCACCGAAACTCAATTTCAAGCTTTCGAAATTGAAATAACAAAGTCGAATAATAACTATCTTACTCATTATCTTACTCATAATATGAATTTCCATCTAGAGGTGAATATAAGGAACAATACATTCCATCGATTATGTCTTACTATCATCAACATTACTACATTTATATTGGGTTACCGTACGTGGTGTGGTCGAGGTGTACTCGATATGCTGGAGGTGCTGGAGGTGCTTGGTAAATGGTACACACTTAATATGTGAACGCTGATGATGTTTATTGCGAACTGACTTTTTTTTAAATCTTTATTTTAATTCGGAGTTTTTATCCAACAAGGGCATCACAGCGAAATGACTTAATATTTTTTTTTTCGGAGGGACCTCTTACAGATGTTCATCGGACCAATGAAAACTTTTCTGTCTTCTGCTTTAGAGAGACGAAAAGGGGGACAGACCCCCCTCTTTTACTGCAGCTGGGAAGAAGATGTACCGGATAAGTTTGTGGACGTAACCTATTTACGCTATTATTTAGGACCAAGGGAGGGGACGCCCACCCTCCCCACCATTACCAAATGGGGTGGCTCGCGCGCGGTGCCGATGATTGGTCGGACCGGCTTTATGACACATGAAAGATTTAAAAACTAAATTGACACAAACCGTACAGTTACTATTGTGTGGTAACAAGGTAGGACAAATAAAATACACATAGAGCCGGTACGATCAGGGAGGTACCTCTCCCACACGATGTACCGGATAAAGTGAAAAAGCTTAGCTGTGACGATTTCTATGTGAAATGAAAATACTGCTACACATAATATAGCGTGTAGCGTTTAACATCGCTCGCCGCAGCATGCCTGATAGTCTGTATATCACGTGCATTGAAGCTACTTAATATAAAAGTTTAGGTACGTGCTCCATAAATCCATTTCTTACATTTTGAATCCTACTACTGTACACGCACTAGAACCTTCAATTAAAACGTAAACAGATTACGCAACCGATAAGCTCAGAAGCGTGCGTGAACTTAAAGCTCGGAGCGCCGTAAAGCACGCGACCCTTGAACTTTGGAAGCTCGGATTACGTTACATGAGGCACTAAAGAATTACCTTTTCCTCCCATTACCGGGCCAGGTAATTAATGACCCCCAGTTAGTGTAATATACGGTGCGATTATGAACTCTGATCTTTATCAGAAGCTAGGAAAATAAGGCATGGGAATTTTGAACTAAGGATATTTTTGGTGTAGGGGAACAGACTAACAGAGCCGTATAAAGCCGAATATAGACTTTTTGCATGTTTGTCCGTACTAATGAACGTAAATATCCAAAAAATTCGGTCTCCACTAAAAAT
>LUGF01006378.1:33680-48757 GCA_001625245.1 Calycopis cecrops
CGTGAGTTATTAATATGGAAGTGATGATGATATTCTCTTAGCCTGAACTGGCGTGAAGATCTGTTGTTGTAGTTGTTTCATTTGTAAGAGGCAGTGCCATGCCCAGCCGAATTGGGCTGGTACTCATGTGAGATACATCTGTAAAGGATCAGCGGTTATTCGTTGTGCGATGGATGGAAAGAAGAGAAGGCGAAACATTCTACACAATAGTTATTTAGATATTTATGGGCGTCGGCAGACATCGCAAGGCTCTGCGACTGAGTTGTCCCTTTATACTATAACAAAGCTATAAATGTATTCATAGTAATGAAAATTTAAATGGACTGAATGTAATTGATTGTGTTAAGTAATAAGGTGGCCCATGGAGGTGGAAGGAGAAAGGAGGGTAGCGCATCTGTATAGCCTCTATGCGGATGTTTGTGGGCGTCGGTAGTCATGAAAATGACTCCGACTGCTCGTTTGCCCTCCTATACCATAAAAAAATAAAGTACAGAACGTTTTTTCTGGTATCTGTAGCTTCAAGAGTTGCAGTCTAAAACCCAAAACACTGACGCATTTCGTGCAGTGAGTTGAGCCTAATAGCTCATCACTGACTATAGGATAAAACTGCTGCGAAAAGAGAATACAAAAGAATGCAGCCAAAAGTAAAATATAATTGTCATGTAGATATATATTTTCTGGAAGTGGATGGGCGAGGATAGAGGCCCCTGAGGGTCCTTATTATGGTATAATAAAACTTTTGGGACATTTACGTTTTCCGTATGAACTATAAAACCATTTTTATGGTCGATCTCGTCAGCAGATCCGTATCCGTAAACAAAAGCTGCAAGGAATCACACTCTTTGAATATACTTTATAAAGATCTAAACAAGGATTTGTTTCTTGATATCATCATATACTTCCTAGCTATGTGCTGCGATTTCACTCTCTCTCTCATATGTCTCTAGGGCATCGTTAATTTAAAAAAAAATACTATATTGATAGAAGAAAAAAAAAAAAAAGAACAGATGGCATCATGTGGTTCGTGCAATATTACACTCGGCGCTGGCTAGCCAGTTTCTTTGCTTGATCTTTGGCTTGACACGCTAAGAGGTAGTGCCACGCCACATGCACGCAGCCTAATTTGGTCGGCACGACGGGGGAGGTACCTCTTCATTACACGGTACAGGTGTAAACAGCTGTGATATTGCGTTTCGTATGGGTTGTGAGTTTGCGGTGACCCATGGAGGAAGGAGAAGGAGCGGATGTCTATGGGCGTCGGTGGTCATGAAAATGGCTCCGATTTCCTGTTTGCCCCTTATAGTATAAAAATAAAACTGCCAAGTGAAAATTTCATCAATTCACCTCTAAAGATTATGGGCGAACATTATGAAAGCAATCATGATAACATAGATAATATTTAGCTATACACGAGCGAGTCGATCGAGAAAGAGAAATAAACTCGCAGTGCATCGTTTCTCTTTCACGTCAGCTATAAAACACCGGCGTGTGTACACCCACAGACACACAAGTAACAAATGTCGTAAAAGCCGTGAGTCAGCACTTCGATCGAGACGCGGAGCCGTTGAATAAATCCTAGTTACGTGCAGCGGGACGACACTGGACGTTTGTTGAAACGGAGGACTGTCTTTATAAACAAACGAGCAGTCGGGAGTTTTGATTACAACCTTCGCCCATGAACATCCACATAGAGGTTATACAGACGTGCTGCTCTCGTCCATCATCAGTGGGCCACCGGTTCTTAACCCGCACGAAACACGGCAAAGCCTCTTTTAATGGAGTATTGTGTGAGTGAGAGGTACTTCCCCGGTCGTGCCGGACAATTCTCCTGCAATAGCACTAGTGCGCGATGTACGCTAACAGATTACGCAACAAGTAAACTTACCTGTGCATCTACTAAACGCAATAGCATTTTTTAAGCATGAGGAGGCAAACGAGCATTTTCATGACTATTGACGCCCGTTTTCCCCCCTCCCCTCCACCCTACATATGCCACTAAATCACGTCGACGCAAGTGAGCGGCCCCACCCGGTCGTGCCGGCCCGATTCACCGCAATGCGACAATGGCACTACCATATACAACTCGTCAACTTGTCTGCGTCGTATTGTAGGTTATCACCCCAGCTCAAACTAAGTCAAAGCGAGGCGAGGTGTGCTTGACTTGCCCCCGGCTGTCTCTCGACGCGCGGGTACGTTTGCGAGATTCATTTTCATACCAGTGCATTTGATGTGTCTTTTGTACAACTGCCTTAGAGTAGTCTGAGATTGTAACTAGCTCTCTTGCATCATCTAGTAGTTTACTGTCATATTCCAATCTTCTGGAATCTAGACTACGAATTCGCTAAACCAAGCCAGCTCATGCGTTTAATTTGTTGTCTATCATAAAATAAAACTATACACTTCTCAAATTTGTAAAAAATATAATTAAAAATATTTCCCACATGTTTTTTTTATGGGGGATTTATATAGGGGCACAAACGAACAGTCGTAGCCACTACCGACGGCCATAGACATCCGCATAGAGGCTATTCAGATGCGCTGCCCTCCTTTCTCCGCCCACCTCCATGGGCCACCACATGTAGCGAGCTATTGTCTATTATGGAGTAAGGACGTGGTGTGAAAGGTCCACTAATATTAATAAAATATCAGACTGTGTTATAAAATAATGAGACACTCAACTGAATTGAATGAGAATCGAATCGGAGCGAGCGGACAAAGTACTTCCAGCTTACAGTGCCGGTGGTGGGATCAAAATGGTGGCTACATTTTTTAGCGTAGGTAAGGGGTGCAAAAACGGGGCTGTAGTAGCCATTTTCACGACTACCGACGTCCATAGACATCCTTACAGAGGCTGTACGGGCTCCATCCTCCACGGGCAGTCGATAAGATTGCGTTCTGTACCCAGGCTGCACGTGTATTTGCTCCGTACATTCGAGCACAGCGTGTGTTAAAGTTTCAACACCTCCGTAATTTCCGCGCTCGTAAAGCGGCCATGTTGGATACGTTTCCGCGGGAAAACCCGGCCCGTATTGTGTTCTTGTCGAGGGCGGATCGAAATGCGAGTGGTTTGGGACGTTAAGTAAACGTTCAAAGGTATAAAACCGAGCGCACTTATTTGGGGGATGGTTTTTGTTTTACCCAACTGCGCCAGAATAATGGTAGCTTTGAGTGTTCGTATGTATTTCTTTGTTACGTTTTCTGTGACGACTCCATTTATTTTAACCTAAGTGCTCTTAGTTACTGAATTTAACTTTTAGGTTGGCACTCGGATATCGTTGTTTTTTAGGGTTTCTGACCTAAAAGGTACAAACGGAATCCTATTACGATGACTCCGTTATACGTCTGTCTGTCACCAGGCTAGGTATCTCATAAACCATAATAGCTATAAAGCTTTATGTAATTGCCGCTATAACGACAAGTACTAAAAATAACAAAATGTAACTATTAAGGGTCATTCCCATACAACAAAAGTAAATTTAACGGCCTATGATAGTAATGACGGTACGGAACCCATCCGGCGAGTCCGACTTGCACTTGGCCGGTTTTTTTATACTCCAATCATGGTTTTTATACTAAGTATGATTCATCCGACTCATGCATATTATTTAGCAAAGTATAACCTTTTAGTAAGAGGTAGTGCCACGCTGCATGCTTGCATGCAGCCGAATTGGGCCGGCACGACCGGGGAGGTACCTCTCGCTTACACGAGACCGGCGTGAAGTGACAGCTGTGCTGTCGCGTTTCGTGCGGTGTGTAAGCAGCCGGTGGCCCATGGAGGTGGGAGGAGAAGGTGGGAGAGAAGGGGCAGCGCATCTGTATAGTCTCTATGCAGATGTCTATGGGCGTCGGTAGTCATGAAAATGGCTACAACTGCTCGTTTGCCCCCCTATACCATAAAAAAAAAAAACCTGTGTTGGTGGATTCAAGTGAGAGTTGCGAACCAATACATACTCCTATTACAGGTAGATTCCTCAACGCACATCTAGAAAAATGTGTAATTAACGAGTCGATAGAAAGAGCCGCTTTTGAAACGAGCGCTCTTATGAAAATAAATCGTTAGCTGTAGAGAGCAGTTGGAAAGTGAGCCCATGTGAACGCAATCAACATAATTCAAGTTGTATTGAAATGCTCCATATTAGCGGACGATGAAAGACTTATCAAAAGGACGGGTATATGCTTGATAAGTTTAAATGAGCTAGTCGAGCGCGAGTGCTGGGCGGTTTTGATTGGGATTAGTAAATTATGTCTAGGTGGAATCATCCTACGAAACGGTCGCAACTTTTGAAAATTTGTTTTGAGATTTTTTTTAAGGGGGTAAATTAACAATCGGAGTTATTTCCATGACTACCGACGCCCACAGGCATCCGCATAGAGGTTATACAGAATCGTTGCCCACTTCCTCCTGGTCCTCTTCCTTCCATGGGTCATCGGCTACTTACACACCGCACGAAACGCGATAGCGCAGCCGTCACTTTACGCCGGTTGCGTGTGGCTTGAATGCAAACGCCAATACCCAAAAGTTTGCCAAATTCTTTTTTTTATAGTATTAGAGGGAAAACGAGAAATCAGAGCCATTTTCAAGACTACCAAACTGCCTTAGATATCCATATATGCTTTTTCCCCTTCCTCATCATCCCTCCGTGGGCCACAGCGGTCACTTCAGGCCGGTTTCGTCACCAGTAGTCACCCGGTACACACTAACATTTGGATATAGGTACATTATTATACACACACACTCACACAAATAATACCTCGCTCTAGCTTATAAGCTCTCATTGTATCTACGAAAAGAACCATTGGTCTTTTTACCTTTGCCAGAGTGGAAGCTCTGTAGGTGGAGTCTCCGGTAGGTTAAATACTCAAAGCTTTAACTAAAGTTACGCAGTACGGTTAGTTAATTTTCGTGGAAGCTAATTTTGGTAACGTATCTAAACTGCGAGAACATGTTAATTCATGTTTAAAAGTATGTGTAAGTATGTGAGAATTTTAATTTCAAGTTTACCACATAGAGCAGTTCAATTCAATTCATGAAGCCCGCTGAGTTTTTTTCGCTAGTTCTTCCGGAGGCAGAGCCAGGGTTGAAGGTATAATTTTTGACGATCAAAAATGTTTTTTATAAATCTATTTTAATAAATACATTTTCATTTAATTTTATTATGTTTGAAGTGTAGTAGGCTTACTAGCGGCACTACGCCATGGAGTCACAACTCACAACTCGCTGGGGGTACTCGATAAACGGCGACGACTGATATATTTAACCCGATTATTTTTTTAAGTATTAACCTGTATCTACAATTTTGGACACGAAAAGTGAAACCCTGACAGAGCATTAAGCGTGTTGTGAAGATACAAAACGACATAGCTCTTAGAAAATATCCTCGTGGACTTGAGAGCTCTCGAACGTTCTTAACAACTCGCCGGTTTCTCCAAGCGAGCAGGGCGATTTTCGTATATTTTAGAGTTAGCAGAGGAAACTGTGAATTTAGTGAGATGTGGTGCCATGAGAGATGTGGTGTCTCACTGTGAGTGAGTGATACCTCTAACTGGGACCTTATGGCCTGTGCAGACGAGGGATTTTTGTCCTCGGCGGAGAAAAAAGTACGCTCCGCAAATAAAAAGTCCCCCGCGGATTTACTGCGTACTCAACGCACACGGTGATCGATCATTTGTTGCCCGAAACGTGCCTCACTCACGAGAGCACAACGCGGACTAAAGTCCTCTGTGTGCGTTGCTTCGCCTAGTCACTAAAGTTCTATTTCTTTCGGGGACCCCCGTATACTTTTATCCGATCCGGTCTCTGCATGTCCTCGGTTATTCGAGGGACTTCTTGTACGAGGTACTTTTAATCCCTCGTCTGCGTTACTCCATACAATTGTAAGCGTTCTATTTTAGCGGTATTCAACAATATAGTACTACTTAGCTGCGTCCCGCGGTTTCATTCGCGTAAATTTCGATCCCGTGAAAAATAGAAAATCGTCCTATGGCATCCCATAGGAACATTTTTTCGGAATAAATCCTATGTTAATCCAAGTTACTGTCTATATGTGTGTAAAATTTCATGAAAATCTTTTCAGCAGTTTTTGCGGGAAGGAATAACAAACAAACAAACAAACAAACATACAAACTTTCGCATTTATAATATTAGTAGGATAAAAATACATACTATAGCTTGCATGCTATAAAAAAGTAACCAATAAATCGACCATTCCAGACAAAAACATATTTTATGGCGCCATATTCATAACACAGAACCATAGACAATCGCGGCCGCAAATCGCAATACAAATATAATCTGTGGCGTTTGGCGGCACACTTTATTGTCGATGGCACATAGGCGTTACATTAAATCTAGATCCAGCCAGATAACGGGCCTGATCTCTATTGTTTGCGTGACGTTGTGTGGGGTTTGATAACGCTTAATTAGTTTTGCTTTTACAACGCACTAGCTGCGCCCCGCGGTTTCACCCGCTTAAATTTCGATCCTGTGGAAATATCGAGTTGAAAAATAGAAAATCATGCCATGGCATTCCACAGGAACATTTATTCGGGATAAAACTATTATGTGTGTTAATCCAAGTTACTCTATATGTGTGTGCTAAATTTAATGAAAATCGGTTCAGCAGTTTTTGCGTAAAGGAATAACAAACAAACATACAAACTTTCGCATTTATAATATTAGTAGGATTATAACGTATACAAGGCAATTTTTAATTTTCTTCGATACCAATACAATACTTAACAAAAACAAATAGCCTAATAAATAAGTACCTACTCAGTTTTTTTACCGTAAGCGAACTACAAATTTTACTACTTTTCTTTTAAAATTCTAAAATTCTTTCACTTTTCAGTTTTTTTAATGTTTCTAAACAGTCCCATTTTTTATTCTTGTAATATTTTTTTATTAACTACTGTGTGTCTAGATTAACACGTCAAATTTACTTTACTTTATTGATAACGCCGGTTCACGGTTCGATGGATTAAAACATTTTCAGAGGCCCTCGGGGTTCAAACGGACATTTGCGAGGTTTAGATAAAAATGAACAGCCTGTTTAGATGTACAGCCTATTAAATAATAGTCAGATATTTATTGCAAGTTTTTTTTCATGACTACCGACGCCCAAAGGCATTCGCATAGAGAATATACAGATGCGCTGCCCTTCTTTCTCTTTCCACCTCCATGGGCCACCGGCTACTTACACACCACCCAAAATGCAACAGCACAGCTGTCTCGTGTACACGAGAGGTACCTCCTCGGTCGTGCCGGCCCAATTCGGCTGCATGCAAGCATGCACTGCGGCACTACCTCTTACAAAATTATATTAAAGTTATTGACTAAATTATAAATTGCATACATAGGCGATAGAGCCATATTGATATACTAGCTGCGCCCCGCTGTTTCACCCGCGTACACACGGGGACAATGCATTTTCTCGATTACATTATTGTATTTCCAAATTTCAACAAGATCCTATTTTTCGCGTGAAAAATATACAAACACAAACTATTGCATTTACAATATTAGTAAGATACCAAATTCAATATCAAAAGTAGCATCCATCGGAATATTAAAAAATAACATCCCCCTCTAAATAAATAAAACCATCCCCCATGTATCACCACCGCCGCCCCTCTACAAGATGCTGACTGTTGTTCCGCGGGACATAAAAAGTTGCAGAGGGGTGAACTTGCGTAACCGACTTAATAGTCACCACTTTTGTACTTCAACAAAAAAACACCATTTTCATTTGTGATAAAAATAATCCCATAGAAAACATTCCACTTGCCATTTATAATTTAGCACTATTCCTCTTTTTTATTTATAGCAAAGACCAGCGGTCGGCAACCGGTGACTCGCGGGCCAAATGCGCCCCGCCGGCCTCTTACTTTCGGCCCGTGAATGTTTTGTAAATAAGTTATAGCGCTCACAGAGTACATTATAGTATTGGGCCCACCTTTTGTCTATTTAGACGTCTTGGGCCCGCGCCTACCAAAAGGTTGCGAACCGCTGCTATAGACTATAGAGGGCAAACGATCAGTCGAAGATATTCATGTATGCCTATATCATGAGGTTATACAGATGCCGGTATCGTGCCAGCGAGAGTATCTCCCCTGTCGTGACGTCCAATTTAATGCATAAGCAACAATGCTCAAAATTATTTGTTGTTACAACGGCAATAGACATAGCTATCACTGTAGCTGGTAGTCTTGTAGCTCACTAAAATACATCTTTAAGAGTATGTCGCGATTCGTGAGATGTTTGAGTTTCCGATGGACCAATGGTGGGATAAGGTTAAGGCGACCAACATGCATAGAAAGCCTTGGTTTTCTTGATGTATTTCCATGACTTGAACTGCTCGTTTGCATAGGCGAAAACCGATCAAGACTGTTACCAAAGATTGCCGAAGCGGAATCGCATCGCGACCGACTGTCTCTCTGAAATAACAAATGCGGAGTGACAGCTGTGCCGTCGCGTTTCGTGCGGCGCAGTTCCAGATGGCCGCTCCGAGGGGAGAGCTGACAAATGAACGACGCAGCTGCATTGCCTAATTAAGTAATGAAGGATTTTTTTAATGATTTCATCATTACAAAAACCACGTTTTTTTTTGTACTTTTTTATATATAAGTGCCTACACTTAGTCCTGCGCGTGGGGCACTTTTGACTATGACCAAAAACTAACACTATCCACAAGCCTTAAGATAAGGCATTTGAAGCTGAGGCAACTATCCTTCCGAGGCAACTATCTCTCCGAGGCAATTATCCGGCTTTTGCACTGAGAACGCAAACGATCAGACGGAGCCAATTTCATGACTACCCACGCCTGCTACCGAGAGGTTCTTTATTTTATACGAATCAAAAAATTCGTAAGATGAGGAAGATAGTAATAGGTAATGTTAACGTAGAAACAGAATGAATAATCACTACATAGTATAAACTAATCCTATAAATAAAAGCAATTATATCAATACAAATAGGTTTTAATAAATTTAATCACTAAACATTTTAATGTTGAACCCATCAAATTAATGAAATACATATTATAATTATTATACTGTTATAGAAACTTTACTGTTAAATGAATACATTTATTTTATCAAATCAAATCAAAAATATAAACTTCTATAACGTTACAACTTGCAACAATCTATTTTAAAAGAAACTCAAACTAAACTCAAGCTCTTTTTTTTTCTTTTTTCGCGGTTCGCTTCTTCTTCTCCCGCTCTCAAAAAGTTGCCATTATTAAAATGTGACCAAATATATTTTTGGTGTTGCCAACAATAGTATCTTTAAAATTACGCCACAGATTTTGATGGTTTATTTTAATGGATAGAGTTATCGAGATGGAGGTTTATCTATATATTAATACGTGAAGCATAAACTTCGGGAACATTTTTACGAAAACACTACACCCTACACTTATAGTAATTTGCGTGTAAGAAAAATGCAGAACGCTAATATTGTTTATAATTAATATTTATTAAGTACTTCAATTTAATAAATAAAACTTTACACACACTACCATGCATCTGACACATTGATATATAAGACACACGTAATTATTGATGAAGTTTCTTCTGTCGTTTCTATGTGTGTCTTTTGCAAGTGTTGAAAATTCTACATAAATTGTTTACTGTAGACAGAGTAAAGAATTCCTCGATCTACGTTGTTTACCTTAGTTACGATACCATAACATGTTATTTGATATTTAGTTTTTAATTACAAAAAAGTTCTACTTAGAGCGAATTTCGAACTTCGCGGGTTCACTAGTATGTGTAGTACTCACTAGTACTCACTTTTGTCACTCACTATTTTTGAAGTCTGAAATTCACGCGGGCGGAGTTGCGGGCGGAAGCTAGTCCCTAATAAACGTTAACACATTACACAACGATGAACATTTTAGGTAGGTACTTAATCTAACATTCGGCACATTATATAAAATAAACCATGTGATAATTAAATGTATTATATTGAAATTTCATTGACTTACCGTTATGAATTATTAATTCCGTGAACAGCTTTGCCTGTAACAAAGGAATTTATTACTGTTTAATATTTAGGGACAAAATGTATCAAAAAAAATGCATAGGACATCGCGACAGAACTCAAAGTTCCACGCCCACCATCTCGATATTCAAAAATGTAGTACCTACTGTGCGGTATAAACGCCATTTTTTACCGCGTACAACAGTACTACGAAACCAGCTGCCTTCCTCGGTATACCTATCCGATCCGATACGACTTAGGGATCTTCAAGAAAAGAGCATACCTCTTCCTTAAAGGCCGGCAACGCGTCTGCAAGACACTTAGTTTTGCGGATGTCTATGGGCGGCGGTAGTCACTAAGCACCTGCTCGTTTGCCTCCTATGACATAAAAAAAGTCTGTAGCCTGTGAAGGTGGGAGCAGAAAGGAGGGCAGCGCATCTGTGTAGCCTCTGTGCGGACGTCCATAGACGTAGTCATGAAAATGGTTCCGACTGCTCGTTTGCCCCCTCTATACCATACAAAAGCCGTGATAAAATGCGTATGTAGCAAACTGTTTAAGATATATCGTTGTGTCCTCCGACGACACAGCGGAGCTGAACTAATTGGAATTACTAATAAGCTGGGGCTGGAATACTAGATACCGTCCGGATACCTGGGTCCCTGGGGTCCAGTGCCTCCGTCAACCGCCTCAAGAATGTCGATGAAGACGGCTGTTGTGACGAGCGACTGGCTCAGTTGGTAACGTGTTACACCGACGGCGCGGGTTCGAATCCCGCCCAGGCCACAGATGTTTATCATCTATACTCTTTTTACTAGTAATATAAACGCGCTAATCTCTGGAACTACGGCCCGATTTGAAAAATTCTTTCAGTATTAGTTAGTCCATTTAGCGGACAAGGTTATAGACTTTTTAACCGATGAAACTGTGCACCTGAAAACTGCATTCGGTTTGAGCGGGCACGACCGTGGTGCTACCTCCGTCCCGCATGTTGGTGGCGTGAAGTGACACTTATGTGTATAACCTCTATGCCGATGTATAAGGCCTCGGTTGTCATGAAAATGGCTACTACTATTGCTCGTTTCCCCCCTTTAAAAAAATGCATCTCACGGGTATGATGCTAGTTAAAAAAATACACGTCTCTAGTACAAAATTTAAAAAACCCAGTCGTGAATTAATTTGAAAATCGTAAAGGGCACTTATTTGATAGTCGATAGGTCAAAAACTTGGTCCGAAGGGTGGATCGATATCGAGTGCATGCACTGTAGGGTGTAGGGTCCTCCCCTCTGACTCATAAAGAGGGTGGCGGCTCCCTCGTGAGGGCTGGTCGATATCGTTCTCTTTTGTTTTCACCATCTCCCCGCGTCTCGCTCCTACTCGATCCCTAAACAATGCGTCAACTATAAAAACGCTCCACAGAATTGTCATAACGAAATAAAAAAGTGCAGTTGACAGAAGTAACTTAAACTATCCAAGTTGTAATTGTTAACTTGAAAAGGCTAAGTTATAAGTTAAATTTTATGTACCTATATTAATATGACATGATGATATGTGGAGGGAGGCTGTGTGTGGAGAATGTGCGCCCCGTGTAGGAGGGAGGACGAAGGAGGGCAACGCATCTGTATAGCCTCTGTGTGGACCGGGCGTCGGTAGTCTTGAAGACGGCCCAATTGCTCGTTTGCCCCTTATGCTATAAAAGAAATGATAATGTAAAGAAAGTCTATTTTTAATTAAATCTTTTTGCCCTCTCTCTCTAGCCTCACTCTCTGTCTCATTCAGCGAAGGAGTCTGCCTGCCTGTCGTATTTGTGAGAGAAAGAAAGCCAGATAGGCTGGCGTTGTAACTCGTTACGTAACGAGTTTTACCCTCCCATACTAAAATAAACTAGGTATTTGTAGGCACTAGGCATATTTATCCACCAAGACCTAGGTGCCTTTATAAAGAACAAAATGGCCATCATAGTTGAGTCCCCATACTATCCGGTAGTGAGAGTGATTATGACCGAAAGCCCTACATACAGAACAAAAGTATTATTTTTTTTTTAAATAAGAGTAAGCTCTTGAAGAGCTCCAGGTCGTATCGGTTCGGAAATACCGACTGTGGCAGCAGATTCTACAATGATTGATGTAAAAAGTTGCACCTGAAACGCACAGTTGTAGTTAACAATACATATATCCTGAACAATAAAACCTACTCATAGAATGTGCGGTTATAACGACATCTATCACTTTCCGATTGTCAGGCCTCCATAGAGGTAGCCATTTAGTTCTACAGGAAGGTAGTTTGGTTTTTGTGACATCTAGTTTTATAATATGCTTGGGCTTATGAGGATAAACTCTACCAACTGGACCTGTAACTAACATGAGGAATAAAACGCTTTACAGCATGATAGATGAGCGCGGGTGATTTGAAAAGCATCTGCTGCATTATAATAGCCGTCCACCCCAATTTCTTGTATACCGGGGTCACTGACCCATGACATGTACTGATCAAGGCACAAATTATTGCTAGAGACACGAGTTAACAGTTTTTTTATCGTGTACAGTACAGGGTTATGTTTTAACACTTGAAATACGGATAGGGGTAATTTGTACCCATTTTAAAGTTTAACGGTGTATAATTTCTCGGTTCTTCGGTGTATTCATGTGTTTTGTCCTTTCGTGACTTTTATTGAAATAGACTATATATTTGTATAGTAATGACTTTATTATGATTTGGTCATCTTACATAGAATAAACATATTGTTTACCTACAAAGACGGCAAGGGGTCTTTTGAGCCACGCGGCATTTATTGTAATAATCCACACTGAATGCGCGGCGGAGGGCGCAACGCGGGCGCGCGAGATGGCCACAGTGCGGCGCGTGCTAACTAGCGTTTAGACGTTTATTTATCTATAGAATAATGATCTGTGCATCACTTGAGTTAAGGTTTTTTTTTAATTGACACAACTTCCGTTGGCTTTACATAATGACACGCGCTCAGTCGCTTTGTGTAGTCGCGCTAGGCTCCCGCCTCCGCCACTGCAATGTGGACGCAACGCGAGTTTTCATGTTTGATATTTCCGTGCCCGCAGCCACGTCCGCGCCCGCGCTCGGCTCGCAGTGTCGCCGCGTCTAAAAGTATCGTGTGGTGTCGCCCTTACTTCAGAAGCAAATTACTTTCAGTTGCTGCCAGCGACTTCGTTTGCGTAGGGTAGTTATCCTAATATTATAAATGCGTTTGTATGTTTGTTTGAAGGAGTACTACACGCAAAAAATGCTTAACCGATTTTCATAAAATTTGTCACACACATAACTTGGATTAACACATAGGATAGTTTTTATTCAGAATAAATGTTCCTATGGGATGCCATGAGATGATTTTCTATCTTCCACGGCTGAAACCGCGGGGCGCAGCTAGTTTTATAATCAAAGTGATTTGTTATTGTTTGCTTGCAGTGTGCCGAAATTATGATTTCCCGTAGGAATGAGCGATTTTACCGCAGTAAAAAGTGTTTTTGATGTTGACCAGGCTTAGTACCTATCTACACACCACCAAAAGTTTCATTCGAATCCGTCCAGTAGTTTCGGAGATTAGCCCGGACAAACAGACAGATAAAAATATTAAAATACATTGAAAAGTGTCCTAATACTATTTTAGCATCGCCCCCAATTAGTTTTTCGTAAATATATTCTATGTACAGACACACGAATTTTACTGTTTTATTATATGTATAGATAGATGAAAATCCTAAATATATAAATGTTTTCAAGAATATCCAACATTAACGTAGTTTTTTTATAGCATAAGAGGGCAAACGATCAATCGGAGTCATTTGAGTACCTACCGACACCCATAGACATCCGCATGGAGGCTGTACAGCTGCGTTGCCCCCCTCCCCAACTTTCTCTCTCTCCCTCCATACCTCCCCGGTCGTGCCGGCCCAATTCAGCTGCATGCAAGTACACATAAGTAAATACCTCTTACTGAAGTCTTTGCTACTTTTCTAATAAGTGTTTGTATGTAACTAGTGCGCATCAACACGGCGCCTGGCTTGTGAGAGACACGTTGGGTCAGCATCACTGCTGTTGTCGTTTTTTTGTTGTTGTTTAGTTTGAAACTTTTATTTGTATTTTTTTTTGTTGAGTTTTTGTTTTATTTTGTAACAGCTACGTAAATAAATATTAATTATTAGATACGACTGCTACCACTTACCATTGTTATTTAGATCCAATCGAATATATCTAAAATTTGACAATTTGATTTGTCACAAATTTTTTTTTTTTTTTTTTTATGTTATAGGGGGGCAAACGAGCAGTCGGGGACATTTTCGTGACCACCGACGCCCATAGACATCCGCATAGACTATAGAGGCTATACAGATGTGCTGCCCTCCTTTCTCCTCCCACCTCCATGGGCCACCGGCTACTTACACACCGCACGAAACGCGACAGCACAGCTGTCACTTCACGCCGGTCTCGTGTAAGCGAGAGGTACCTCCCCGGTCGTGCCGGCCCAATTCGGCTGCATGCAAGCATGCAGTGTGGCACTACCTCTTACAAAAATTTGGTGACACAAAAATATCGATCAGTCAGAATGCCAAATAGAATAATTAACAAGAGAAGCTATGCCATCAATATCTGATGCAGACTGGAGGAAACATATGAATCATGTTCGGAGACTGGAAGAAGAGTACTTATTTCGTTTTTAATTATTATACCACACCGAGGTGAGTAAAGCTCTGAGAGTAAAACCGAGGACGACGAAAGTGACATCTCCCTTATGTCAGGCATGGAAGAGTTAGATGATGATGATTAATTACTATCCTACTAATATTATAAATGTGAACATGAGTTTGTTTGTACGCTTTCACGACCGATCATCATGAAACTTTGTGCACATATTCATAAAAGTATTTAGAAATGAAAGGATACTTTTTATTAAAAAAAATAGAAGAGTCAAAAATATTGTTGTGGCAGATATTGGAATTCTATTACAGTTCTATTTGAATGTGTGTTCATTGACATTTTTTGAATGCAGTGATGTGCCGGATCGTTAAGTGTATGGATACGGATACTCGGTATCAAGATCGGATCGGATACAGATCTTTATTTTCT
>LUGF01006378.1:51344-76395 GCA_001625245.1 Calycopis cecrops
TGTGCGCCCCGTGTAGGAGGGAGGACGAAGGAGGGCAACGCATCTGTATAGCCTCTGTGTGGACAGGGCGTCGGTAGTCTTGAAGACGGCCCAACTGCTCGTTTGCCCCTTAAGCTATAAAAGAAATGATAATGTAAAGAAAGTCTATTTTTAATTCAATCTTTTTGCCCTCTCTCTCTTACCTCACTCTCTGTCTCATTCAGAGAAGGAGTCTGCCTGCCTGTCGTATTTGTGAGAGAAAGAAAGCCAGATAGGCTGGCGCTGTAACTCGTTACGTAACGAGTTTTACCCTCCCATACTAAAATAAACTAGGTATTCGTAGGTACTAGATATTTATCCACCAAGACCTAGGTGCCTTTATAAAGAACAAAATGGCCATCATAGTTGAGTCCCCATACTATCAGGTAGTGAGAGTGATTATGACCGAAAGCCCTACATACAGAACAAAATAATTATTATTTTTTTAAATAAGAGTAAGCTCTTGAAGAGCTCCAGGTCGTATCGGTTCGGAAATACCGACTGTGGCAGCAGATTCTACAATGATTGGTGTAAAAAGTTGCGCCTGAAACGCACAGTTGTAGTTAACAATACATATATCCTGAACAATAAAACCTACTCATAGAATGTGCGGTTATAACGACATCTATCACTTTCCGATTGTCAGGCCTCAATAGAGGTTGCCATTTATTTCTACAGCAAGGTAGTTTGGTTTTTGTGACATCTAATATTATAATATGCCTGGGCTTATAAGGATCAACTCTACCAACTGGACCTATAGCTAACACGAGGAATAAAGCATGTTAGATGAGCGCGGGAGATTTGAAAAGCATCTGCTGCATTATAATTGCCGTCCACCCCAATTTTTCGTATACCGGGGTCACTGACCCATGACATGTACTGATCAAGGCACAAATTATTGCTAGAGACACGAGTTAACAGTTTTTTTATCGTGTACAGTACAGGGTTATGTTTTAACACTAGAAATACGGATAGGGGTCATTTGTACCCATTTTAAAGTTTAACGGTGTATAATTTCTCGGTTCTTCGGTGTATTCATGTGTTTTGTCCTCTCGTGACTTTTATTGAAATAGACTATATATTTGTATAGTAATGACTTTATTATGATTTGGTCATCTTACATAGAACAAACATATTATTTACCTACAAAGACGGCAGGGGGTCTTTTGAGCCACGCGGCATTTATTGTAATAATCCACACTGAATACGCGGCGGAGGGCGCGCAGCGGGCGCGCGAGATGGCCACAGTGCGGCGCGTGCTAACTAGCGTTTAGACGTTTATCTATCTATAGAATAATGATCTGTGCATCACTTGAGTTAAGGTTTTTTTTAATTGACACAACTTCCGTTGGCATGACATAATGACACGCGCTCAGTCGCTTTGTGTAGTCGCGCTAGGCTCCCGCCTCCGCCACTGCAATGTGGACGCAACGCGCGTTTTCATGTTTGATATTTCCGTGCCCGCAGCCACGTCCGCGCCCGCGCTCGGCTCGCAGTGTCGCCGCGTCTAAAAGTATCGTGTGGTGTCGCCCTTACTTCAGAAGCTAAATTACTTTCAGTTGCTGCCAGCGACTTCGTCTGCGTAGGGTAGTTATCCTAATAATAGGTCCTTACCTATGAAACTAGCGTTTTATAAGGGAAATGGTAAAACCAAAAAAAAATTGAAATTTTATATTTAATCAATTAAAGTATGTACCATTATGATCTATGCATTTTTGCCATTTTATAGGTAGTTCACTGATTCCTTTACTAAATAAATTTCGTGGGCGTGAATCAACAAATTCTTTGAAAGCGGTTTGGACTGCTTCGTCGGAGTTGAATTTTTTTCCTCGCAAGAAATTGTCCAAATTCTGAAAAAAGTGGTAATCTGTTGGGGCAAGCACCTAATATTATAAATGCGTTTGTATGTTTGTTTGAAGGAGTACTACACGTAAAAAATGCTTAACCGATTTTCATAAAATTTGTCACACACATAACTTGGATTAACACATAGGACAGTTTTTATTCAGAACAAATGTTCCTATCGTTTTAAAAGTATTTAATTTGGGGTAAAATATCTCGCTAATCAATTTATTTTAGCATACGAAAGAATTATTTAGAGCCTGTCCAGATTGAGCGAATTACGCGCGTATTAGGCCTGACTACAAACAATTTAACGAGGTGGTCGGGGTTCAAGGCCCTCACGAGTCGTGTTTCTTATTTTACGTCTTTCTTTTTTTACATTATTATGTTGCACATTAAATATAATAAAAAAGTACTGAACTATATTTATTACTATTTACTAACTACGTGTGTGAAATTTTGAGGGACTTGAAACCCGACCACCTCGTTAAATTGTTTGTAGTCAGGCCTAATACGCGCGTTACGCGCTCAATCTGGACGGGGTCTTACGGAGCTAATTAGGCGGCAACGTCATTTAGTATAAGCATCTACATGATGAATGATAAATTTAAAAGATTAATAATTTTTGTAGTTGTTACGTAAAATGGAGGGACGGTTTATTATTCTGTTATATAGTCAATCATTAAAATATCCCCCTCTAAACTTTTATAAAGACCAAAGTTATTTTACTATAAAGGCATATGTTAATTACTGTTCCCGTATTAAATATCCGTCTATCTAAATGTAACAATGTATAAAATATTGTATGTATGTAACAAAAATCTTGGATGGTAGTTAATATGCTCATATTATTATCTTTTTTAAGTAGCAGCCATCTGAATTGCTAACTAATGACATCTAAATTGTAGGCAAACAAAAGATGATATAGACTTCAACAGAATCAACGGTCAATGTATTAAATAAAAATAATTGTAGTTTACTAATTTAAAATAAGTTTATTTCAACATACCTCTTCATGAAAAAATAATCAAGCAGCTAAATGACTGCTTGAAGCAGCTGTTGCAGCTGAATTGATGGCGATCAAGAGATATAGACGTCAACAGACTCATGGGTCAATACAAATAATTATAATCTAATAACAGTTTATTTCAGAATTTTTCAGCCATATCATGTTGACACTGCTAATTGTCCCATACAAATAATTTTATTCAAAACGTAGATACTGAACCTCATCAATAACGGGACAGAGAAAGATCTAAAAATGATAAATAAAGAGGAAAATAGAATTTATTTATTTATTTCGAATGGGAGTAGGTAGATACCACACCATGGGAATAGGATCTCCTGCAAGGAGATTTAATCAGTCCCGCTGAGTTTCTTCACCAGTTCTTCTCAGGTCTGGGCTAGGGTTGAACCGGTGGCAGAATTGAAAAACTATTCGATAAATCCATTTTATTGTAATTATTATTAAGATAAAGTAGGGACGCGGTATACACCCAGTAGGTACGTTGTACAAGTCCCTTGCTTGCCAGCTACGGGCGGGTACGCACGTATATGAAGTGTACATATTTACATCTCAGAATAATAATATAATTGTTTTATTCAATACCACAAGTAGCACTTACTTCGTTAAGTGATATTATGCTATCAGCAGATACCACGACACAACACTATATCTAACACTGAAATAATTTTTCAAATCGAACCATAAGACCCTAATATTGGCAACCATAAAAGTCTTTAGCTTTACAAAGTACAGATTTTTTTACAGTAACACATTGCATAATATACATTATATTACAATATAAATCATCAATCATTGACTTTATTATACTCAATGACGCACAACACACAAAACGGTGTTATCTTGTATCACTACATAGTATAAAACAAAGTCGCTTTCCCCCGTCGACCGTCAGTGTGTCTGTGTGCTTAGATCTTTAAAATACCTCAACCGATTTTGACGGTTTTTTTTTAATAAATAGAGTGCTTCAAGAAGAAGGTCTATATGTATAATAACTCCATTTTAGAAGAGCATGCGGGCGAAGCTGCGAGAGGAAGCTAATAAATAATAAATGATGCAACTTCATTTTAGTTTAATCGCTACCATCATAGACACTGATTTAATGCTTACATTAAGCTCAGATACCGTGTAATACATTTAACGAGTAGCAATTCAAAGTCTAAAAACAAAATAACGAAACCAATAGGAATCTTTTTAAGTGCACAGTACAAACAAAGGCAATTTAAATTACACAAACTATGACAAAACGAACGTCGTTGTATGTAATATCTACTACATTAGCCCATACGAAGTTCCGTAGGCTATTTTGTTAATATACATACAATTTATTTACATAAGTAGTGGTTACATGCTAACAATACATGTTACATTTAATTATTTAGTCAAACACAGATTTTGAACATTTCACAGATTGAACATCAAAATTACAATTATGTACAAAGTTTATAAGAAGATTGAGTGCCATAATTGCACTTATTTTAAATATTAAACTATTTTTAATATTAAACTTCATTGCTTTGGTTTGTATATCCTAGGACCTAATTTTTTAGCATAGGTAAATGCATACTGAAATCGAAAGAAGTGCCTAATGTTAGCTTTTGAATTCTGGCAGGGGAGGACGCTGGTCGAACTGCGTATAGCCAACAGACTTCTTTGGTGGAGGTAGTGGTCTATCGTCAACAGCGATTATTGGTGGTGGCGATAGTCTAAAGTCAACAAAGTTCCTTGGTGCTGACACTTGTCTATGGGCAAAAGAGCTCCGTCGTAGTGGTGTTGCTCTATAGAGAAAAGACTTCCTTAGTCTTGTGGTTGCTCTATACGAAGGTGAGTTACCTCGTGGTGGTAATCTATACTCAACAGGTTTCCATGTTGGAGGTGCTGCTCTATAGAAAACAACATCCTTTCGTCTTAATGATGGTCTGTAGTCAATAATATTTCCTGGTGGTGATACTGATCTATAGGGAACAAAGTTTCTTTGTGGTGGTTCTCGTATATCGAATGCATCTTTCCTTCGCGATTGTGCTGGTCTATAGTGAAGGGAATTTTTTCGTGGTAATGCTGGTATATAGTCAACGAAGTACCTTTGTGGCGATGCTGCTCTATAGTCAAAGAACTTCCTTCGTGGCGATGCTGGTCTATAGTCAACGAACTTCCTTCGTGGTGATGCTGCTCTATGGTCAACGATGTACCTCCGTGATGATGTTGGACTATAGTCAACGAATTTCCTTCGTGGTGATGCTGGTCTATAGTCTACGGAGTTCCTTGATTCGGGACTATAGTCTACGGTGGCCTTTGCTGTAAGTGCGTCAAAGTTAACAAGTTTTATATCTAGTGGTGGTGCGGATATCAAACTGACTGAACCCGATTTGTTTTTCTTAGGACAATTATTAGTTTGTGTTGTTACTGACAAAACAGGTTTTTTTTGGTTTTGTGGTAGTGCGAAGCGCCGTCTTTTAATACTCCATTTGGGTTTCTTACGATCTCTCTCATCGGTTTTGGTTTTAGAGCTACCAGTGTTCATTGGTAGTAGTGTTGCAGACATTACTAAAATCGATTTGGATTGCTCAGTATTACTTTCACAATTTACAACCGGTGCTGCTCTGGACTCAACAGAACTCTTTGGCGATGGTGGTGCGGAATCCAGACTTTCTATACTCGATTTGGATTTCTTACGTTCACTCTCAACAGTTTTTCCTGGTGCATGTGAAGATTTCAACCATCTTTTGACTTTAGAGCTAACAAGTTTCTTTGGTGGGTGTGTTGCAGACCTTACTAAAGGTAATTTGGATTGCTTATGATTACACTCACAATTTACAGCTGATGCTGGTCTGTACTTAACAGGTTTTTTGGATGGGTGTGTTGCAGACCTAAGTAATGGTGATTTGGATTGCTTAGGATTACACTCACAATTTACAGCTGATGCTGGTCTGTACTTAACAGGTTTTTTGGATGGGTGTGTTGCAGACCTTACTAAAGGTAATTTGGATTGCTTAGTATTACACTCACAATTTACAGCTGATCCCGGTCTGTCCTTAACAGGTTTTTTGGGTGGGTGTGTTGCAGACCTTACTAAAGGTAATTTGGATTGCTTATGATTACACTCACAATTTACAGATGATGCGGGTCTGTATTTAACAGGTTTCTTTGGTGTTAGTGTTGCAGACTTTACTAAAGGTGGTTTGGATTGCTTAGGATTACACTCACAATTTACAGCTGATGCTGGTCTGTACTTAACAAGTTTCTTTGGTGGGGATGTTGCTGACCTAACTAATGTTGATTTGGATTGCTTAGGATTACAATCACAATTTACAGTTGATGCTGGTCTGTACTTAACAGGTTTGTCTGGTGGGTGTGTTGCAGACCTTACTAAAGGTAATTTGGATTGCTTAGGATTACACTCACAATTTACAGCTGATGCTGGTCTGTATTTACCAGGTTGTTTTGGTGGTGGTAGTGCGGAACGCTGACTTTTTATACTCGATTTGGATTTCTCAAGAACACTCTCACGAGATATATCTGGTACATGTGTAGTCTTGAACCAAAAAACCCTATTGAATTGAGAGATAAAAGGTTTTTTTGGTGAGAGTGTTGCAGACCTTACTAAAGGCGATTTGGATTGCTTAGGATTACACTCACAATTTACTGCAGGTTCTGTTCTGTACTTAACAGGTTTCTTTGGTGTTGGTGTTGCAGACTTTACTAAACGTGATTTGGATTGTTTAGGACTAATCTCACAATTTACAGTTGATGCTGGTCTGCACTTAACAGGTTTTTTTGGTGGGTTTGTTGCAGACCTTACTAAAGGTAATTTGGATTGCTTAGGATTACACTCACTATTTACAGCTGATCCTGGTCTGTGTTTAACAGGTTTTTTGGGTGGGTGTGTTGCAGACCCTACTAAAGTTAATTTGGATTGCTTATGATTACACTCACAATTCACAGATGATGTGGGTCTGTACTTAACAGGTTTTTCTGGTGAGTGTGTAGCAGACCTTACTAAAGGTACTTTGGATTGCTTATGATTACACTCACAATTTATAGCTGATGCTGGTCTGTACTTAACAGGTTTCTTTGGTGGAGATGTTGCTGACCTAACTAATGTTGATTTGGATTGCTTAGGATTACAATCAAAATTTACAGCTGATGCTGGTCTGTACTTAATAGGTTTTTCTGGTGGGTGTGTTGCAGACCTTACTAAAGGTAATTTGGATTGCTTATGATTACACTCACAATTTATAGCTGATGCTGGTCTGTACTTAACAGGTTTCTTTGGTGGGGGTGTTGCTGACCTTACTAATGGTGATTTGAATTGCTTATGATTACACTCACAATTCACAGATGATGCTGGTCTGTACTTAACAGGTTTCTTTGGTGTTGGTGTTGCAGACTTTACCAAAGGTGATTTGGATTGTTTAGGGTTATACTCACAATTTGCAGCTGATGCTAGTCTGTATTTAATAGGTTTATTTGGTGGGGATGTTGCTGATCTTACTAACGGTGATTTGGATTGCTTAGGATTACGCTCACAATTTACAGCTGATGCTGGTATGTACTTAACAGGTTTTTTTGGTGCATGTGGTATGGAACGCTGACTTTTTGTAGTCGATTTGGATTTCTTAAGCCCACTCTCCCGAATTATAGTTGGTGCATATGTAGTATTCAACGAAAAAACCCTTTTGACTTGAGAGATAAAAGGTTTTTTTGGTGAGAGTGTTGCAGACTTTACTAAAGATGTTTTGGATTGTTTAGGATTACACTTATAATTTACAGCTGATGTTGGTCTGTACTTAACAGGTTTCTTTGGTGTGTGTGTTGCAGACCTTACTAAAGGTAATTTGGATTGCTTATAATTACACTCACAATTTACAGATGATGCTGGTCTGTACGTAACAGATTTCTTTGGTGGGGGTGTTCCTGACCTTACTAAAGGTAATTTGGATTGCTTAGAATTACACTCACAATATACAGTTGATACTGGTCTGTACTTAACATAGTCCTTTAATGGTGATCGTGCGAAACGGCATTTAAACAAACTTAATTTGTTTTTCTTACGACCAGACCCAATAGTTTTGCTTGGTACATGTTTGTTTTTGGCAGGCTTCTTTAGGTACTCTAATGTTGGTGAACCTGATTTACGTTTCTTACGACGAAACCCACCATTTTTGGCTGGTTCTGGTTTTACGCGGACAGGGTTCCGTGATGATGGTGCAGATTTACTCCCTCTTATTAAGCCCGTGTTGTTCATTTCACGACAACAATTATAATCTTTCGAAAGCATCTTTAATTTCTCATTGACATTCAACACGTTTTCATCAGCATTGTTACTTTTGTTTTCGTGTCTCTGAGTTGCGCATTTCTTTATATTTGCTATCATTTTGTTCTTTTAGCAATTTCAATCTTTATTATAATTTTTTATATAAATAGCTAGCTGACCTGACAGATGTTGTCTTGTCATCACTGGAAAATAATAATAAAGAATAAGAATTATTTATTTGCAATACACATAAACATATCATTTGAATTAAATGGAGAATGAAAGAGAAACAAAGCAAAAGAAATACACATAGTGTGTGTGTGCCACAAATTGTTATTATATAAAATCATGTTCTCATGGTAACGTGTAATGTTATGTGGCCGAATTTTCAACCCGTTAGTTCACCCCTTTTTTGACGCAAGGGAATACATGTAGGCATGATACCTAGGATCCCAGGTGGAGCCCCTATACCTATGTCGGGAGTGCAATACAGACTAAGCGCCTGCTTTTGTGCCTTTAGCCGCTATAATTGGATGGTCAATACAACGTCGGAACCGTGCAATGGCCCCTGTACTCGTCGGCAAGCCGTTAGAACCGGACATAGGAGAGGATAATTACTTTTTTTTAGTTTACAGACGATGGAAAAATTTAAAATATTTATTTAATTGATAAACACAGAGATATTATCATTAACTGACATATAGTTAGTTATCCACCTATTGATCCATGGAGTGAAAAATTGGCCCTTAGTAATTTATTTTAAGCAATTCTTTCAATTTTAAATTTTATTTGATTTTTGAAGGACATGACGAACATCAAATGTTTCACAGGTAGGAGTACTAGTTTCTATGGGGAAACGAATGTGTTTTTACTATATTCCTACCATTTTTTCGTAAATACGAACCTTCTAAACCTTCCCTGGACTTCCACAATTCATTTAAAACCAAAATTTGCCAAATTGATATAGCCGTTCTCGAATTTTAGCGAGTCTAACAAACAGCAATTGATTTTTATACATATAGGTGTCAATATGTCAAATGGCATTGGCAAGTATTTGTACCATTCCTGTCCTGCCCTGCTGTCATCTCCTGTCATCTCAGTGTCAAACGGACATTGTAAACACAGTGGTGTGTTTATTTAATAGTCTCTCGATGACAGTTTTGAGTGCCTAGGGGTCACTCAAACCCTCGTAATATCTACAAGAGCACATTGAAATTGTAAATATGAAAGAGATAGATTGCAATATATTTACATTACTACGTTTACATTGAGCAGACGTGAGCAGAGAAGGGATAGACCAGCAGGCAAGGCAGATCTTATAATCCTAGATATATATATCCTCCTGCCGATGTCATTAATTACGATGTAGAACTGTCTCCGGCATTGCCAGATACTTCTACTACTACTTCTGCGGCACACACTAAATGTAAACGTAGTATTAGATACAGAAGAATCTACTTTGACTGAATAGCAATGATATTCTGAAAACTGAACAGCACTGTGGGGAAATAATAATGAAACATACCCAAAACTTGCGTTACTTAAAGAAGGGAAAAATTCTTTATAACTTAAGCTTTTCTAATGTTTTTTTTTTATTTTATAATTATTGTAGTATCATTTTATTAAAAGGTAATTTGTGATGAAAGATAATACAAATACTACGCGCTTATAATATCATATATCGTTCTACATCTTAAATTTTGATAAACAATTCTCGCTTGCTGACAACTCAATAAAAATTGACAGAATATATATGCCAGTAGTATACGTGAAGACTGCAGATTATACTGCACTTAAACCAAATTAAGGGGCGCCCTATGAAGAAATATGGCTGGTAAAATTATGTTATAGAAGAGTGCGCGCTGGCATCGCACAGTGTGTAATTTGGTCAAGTGTAGTTTATATGTTCATTCAATAGCTGTAACTATTTTAGAGGTCTGAGAAAAACACCGCATGTTTTTTTTTAAATCTACTTTTGAAGTTATTGCGATTATCGAAAAAATCCATAGAAACCATAAAAGGTGCAATATCTTTTCTTCAGGAACATGATTTACGAATATAATTTATAAAGTGCCTCTTCATGAATGTGGAGCTTAGCTACAACCTTGTCAAAAATGACGTAAAATACACCATTAATTTAGACACAATTTATAGTTTTTACCAAAAATACCTAATAACTCTAAAAGTACACATAATGTTAGTATCGGAATTTTTGTCAGTTGATTACTATTATAATCTCTTTTGAATGTACACATAAACTATACATGATCGCAACTAGGCGTTAATTAAACACTGCGCGTCGTTCATCTCTCTCGTGCATCTATCACTTCACAATTATACGAGTATTAATTAGAGTAAACTCCAGCCATGTGTCGAAGCTGACCGCACACGAACTTGTGAAGTGAAACTTCAATACGCGCGCGTGACTTGGGGAGTATTAGCTGGCGAGAGTGTTACATAAATCACAATAATAATCCTCTTTCTTAAGGCGCTGAGTATCGTCAATGACCTTGCGAAAATGAAGTTTAAGCCACGCCCACTAAATATAAAAACATTCAATAATTGAGCGCCACTCTTCGGACATACGGCAAATCCGCATACTAATATGATGTGGAGCTAAGCGTATTTGCAGATCAAATGCGCCAATTTTTTTCATAGATGGCGCTAAATTTACGTCATTTATTGGCACAATGTATTTGATGCTTGGATAAAGAATAATATCTAAGATTATTTTGATGATCGCTATTCATAGACCTTAGAAAGAATGGACAGGACACAACTCATTAATATTTTTCGTTGTAGTCGTACAAAAAAATCAAAGGGTTCATACAAAAAGTTTTGTTCGTGAAACTAAATCCTTTTTTCTAAGAGTTAGTGCCATTGCTGCATTGCAGCCAAATCTGGCTGGAAGTACCGGGGGAGTACCTCTCGCTCTCATAATACAGCCGTGAAGTGACATCGTTTCGTGCGTTAGAACGGTTAGTAATTCCGCTAGCCATAGCTATATGCCTGTGCACACGGATTCGAATCCTGTCTAGGTCATAGATGTATATTATATATGATAATATGATGTATAGGTACATAATATATGTATTTCTGTAAAAATATTTTAAAACTCGCGCCGGCCCAATTCATCGCAACCGCTTGTTGAGTTGGTGTTAATGTGCGTCGGAAGTCACCAAAATAAACATTCGTTTGCAGGGGGCAATAAATAAAATTAGTCTCCGTACATTGAATGTAAAACGAAGAATACATCATTACTCTCTAAATTATATCTATACTAATATTATAAAGAGCCAATATTTGTTTGTGTTTGTGTGTGTGTGTTTGTGTTCGTATTTAACGAATAGGCTCCGAAAGTACTGGACCGATTTCAAAAATTCTTACACGATTTGAGTGCTTCATTATCATCGCACATTAATTATTTATCATATTTTTTACTTTATTTATTGTTAAGAGGTATCTTCGGGATTTATTTTTATCCAACATAGTAAATAAAATTGTGTTTTGAAGACGGGCAAATGATCAGAAATATCTTCAAAAATAATATTTTTTTTTTCATCATGATATGTCGAACGGATGTTGCTAAAAAAATGTTAAACAAAACCATTTTAGGTGTATTCAGCGCCTTAAAGGCCGGCAACGCGTCTGCATGACACCTAGTTTTGCGGATGTATGGGTAGCGGTAGTGACTAACTACCTGCTCGTTTGCCCTCTATATCATAAAAAAAAATATGGGGCGAGCGATTATCCTGAAAAATATTCGTATGGAATGCCGTGGGATGTTTTTCCACGATGTCGAAATTGACATATCTTCTTTAGCGGAAAAATCACATTTTTTACACCTAATACCACAGATTAATAAAGCTAACAGATAACTCACTCCCATATAAAAGTGACCTACGGTATAATTACCTACAAAATCTTGCTGTATTCGCAGCGAAGAAAAATGCACCTTATTTACACGCGTATAGAGATGCAGATTGTATGGCTTACGTGCAAATACGTCACAAAAAGGAATCGCAAGATGATTTTAGTAATAAGACAAATGTTGTGAAATAATATAATAATTTTTATTCGTGAATTAAATAATGTTTGACTCTCTGTTTGTCATATAAAATATAATACTTTAGCACTTTGGAGGAGTAAATAATATTATGTAAGTAATATTATGTAGTATATTATTATTTATATACTTAGGTAGCATGCGTAAATAGACAGACTGAAATTACGAAACTAACGTGCGTGTGTGAGTTTTCAGTGGCCCATTGGATGAGAAGGAGGAAAGGATGACAGCGCATCTGCATAGCAATAGTGTGGATGTCTATGGGCGTCCATAGTCATTAGATGGCTCTGACAGCTCGATTGCCCCCTATACTGTACTATAAAAAAGCCGGGAGTACCAACGTACTAGAATAAATAACTGCCAATGTGTAAAAGGTATGACCTTTTACATTTATTTTAAAATGCATTGCATGCAAGGCATTTTATCAAAGCGCGGGAAACGTGCCGAGCGCCCGTGCACAATACGAAAACGCGAGCGCGCGGCGGCCTGGTGTCCAAAATATAAAATAAAGAAGTAAACATCATTCCAAGGGTGTGTTTTAAAATATATTAGTCTCTACTTGTAATTTTGTTAAGTAAAAATCGATTTGAAATGGTCCTTAAAAATACATGGATCGTTGTTCGTACACGAAATGTATCGACTTCAAGGTCAAGATCTACGGGCTTCGCGACACGTCAGCAAGATGCAACGTGGTGATCACGAAACATGTTTATAACATGGGACAAAGTAATTGTATCCAATATTTTTTTTTTCATAAATCAAAAGTATTATTAATTCCAAACCAAACCTGAAAATTTGGCCGGTGACCAAAAACTAACCATGTATAAATCTCTTTAAAATCTGCTCCAGAAAAATGTCAAAAGAAGAGTAAAACACAACAGTTATTCATTAATATTATTTATTACAAACGTCTTATACATTAATTCTAGTGGGCAATTTCCGATCAAACTAAAAATATGGCAAGCATGCTGGCTGTTCATTAACTACTGACTGACTTTGAAAACAGGAAAAAAATACTTAAAACACAATTAATTGCCAGAATTGAATCATACTTTTTTAAATTTATGCTATTTAAATCCAGACACAAGATTTGATTATATTTTTGAATTTAAACTAGCCCCTTTATTTTAAAGAATTTAAGCATGACGCGATAAAGGTAACAATTTTATAATTTTTATGGTTGAAACTAGTTACTAGATAAACTAAAAAACTTTTCAAATAATTTAGATTTATTTTTCTTGTTTTCATTTTTTAAACTTCGAAGTTATATTTTTTTATGCACTATACTTTTCTAAATATTTTTTGTGTTTAAACACGACGCTTTGGCTTTCGGGTTTAAAAGTGTATGTCTGTTCGAAGGTTTAGATAAATTTAAAAAAAACAGGCATGTATGTTAGTTATTTACGAATGATCTAAAATACGGTCGGAAAACATAAAAAAATAGGAAATAAAATAATACCTCTTAAGACCTAAAGTATAAAAAATCGGATCATATAGGGGGGATGTTTCGAGATCCTCAGGGGGTAGTCTTTCAGACTCCCACTTGACAGTCTTTTCTGGGACAATCAATATCGCTGTATCTGTCGGATTAATCATTCAATATTGCCATATGTTTTACTTTAATCATTTTAATACTTTTATGTTGTACGGGCTTTTATCGGAACAAAGTAATGAATCACCTGCCTTTAGTTATTTATTCGCTCTTGGGTTTTCTACTCTGGTCATTTTTAAATTTTTTGCATAAGAACTGGCGCTTTTCAAAATTATTTGTTCGAATTTCCTTTAAATTCGGTGTGCTCAATCTCTTTCTAGTAATAATTGCAGTTCAATATTCATTTTTGTTACACGTAATATGATTTCTTGTCACATTTACTTTTGTATAACAACAGAAATAAGAAAATAATTGGATATGAATATTTTAATACCATTAGTTAGGCAAATATAAAGTTGAATATTTTCAGAAAATATTAAAAACATTTTGGTTACGGCTTAATGTGCCTTTGGAATATATATGATTGTTGTTTGTATTTTGATTTAGAGAGGCTGCCTGCAAGAGGTGATGCTTTAATTATAATAAATCCTGATTACGATTCTTTTAACGGATTCTATCGCATTTGATATAAAACTATGTTTTACATTGTTCTCTTTTCTAGCTGTTCGTATTTCGAGTAATTGTGGATTTAATTCGTCACATCCAATGTTTTTAAATTTCTTATTTATTTTAAAATGTTGTTTAAAAATCATCATTGTATATCCACCATCTTAAGACTATACATCGCTCACAAATATTAACATTGTTACCTTGGACGTACACACATCAAAGGTGATAATGATAATGTGAAAAATTTGCATGTTTGCAAGCATGCGCTTTTGCTATCAGTACTTATCAAACCCTTATTTTTATTGATTATTAATAACATTGGATATTTGTCGGCGTATTCGGGATCAGAACTTATTTGTTATTAAAAATGTAATTTAAAACATTTTGTGAATTAACGACTGGTTTATCTTTATTCTATTATTAGTCCATTATTTTTTTGTCGTTTTACCTTAGTTAAACCTTAGAATTTTTAGAAAGAACTTCTAAAGCTAGACAGTATAAAACATTTTTCCTAATAATTGTTTGATTTCCTAGGAGGTCTACCAAAGCATTCAGTAAAATTAAGTTTACAAAAATATGTCCGCAATATTTCTTTTGCTGACGAACTTTGTTTTTTACTTGCATCATGCATATTAATTTGTTTCTTTACATTCTTGAGTGGTAACTTTTTATTTCTGAGTGGTACAGTGCCAACTTTTATATTATTATCACGTTCAAAATCTGTCTGTGTAAAATGATTTATAATATAAGGTTTCCAGTCCATTTCTCGACGATCCACATCAAAGTAATTATCGTACACATATCGAGGACCCACATCTTCGAAAATGTATGGACGTTCGGACGACGGACTACGGACAAGTACGTATTGGTCAGGATATCCCATATATGAGTAATCGACTGAACGGTCCACATGTGGGTAATTGTATGAACTTATTACATATGGATAATTGTCTCGATTATCCACATATAGGTAATTGTCTGGACAATCCACATATGGATAAGGGTTTCGACGATCCACATATGGGTAACTGTCTCGACGATCCGCACGTGGACTATTGTCTTGGCGGTTCGCATTTGGTTTATAATGACGATGGGATGGTCTGCGTGTCTGAGAAAATGAACATTTATTTGGGTATGTGTTTGTAGAAATATGCCTTATGTCAGTTCCTGTCATCATACTGCGGTCTTTAAGATATATATTTCTTGGTTTAAATTGATAACGTTCATCGCCATACCCAGATCTCCCATCCTTTACCCTCTTAGGAAAATATTTTTTTTTTGTTTGATTGGCTTGTGTAGAAGCTTCAATTTGAGGAACTATCTTATTACTACTTGTTTGAATAGCTTGAAGGTGCGATTTAATTATTCTTCCAAGCGTTTTTTCTCCTGTACCAACTTCATCTTTTATGTTTTGCTGAAATTGAGGAGTTGGAGTGGAATCTGTATAGGTGATATTATTCTGGTCACCAACATCCACTATATTGATTATGTTCGAGCCTGAAGTTCGTTTTTTCTTAGGTCTACATTTGCCAACTTTTTTATATGGAACGTTATCATCCTCGCAAAGTCTGTTTATAGAATATACAACATCTAAACCCAAGTTTGATCCTATGCGCATACATTTCTTTTTGTAAAAATCATCTCTTTGTAAAGGCACTTTGTTTATTTTAACCAATTTTTTTTGTTTTGATTTCATTCTTTACTATTGTCTAATAAAATCACCACCATGTATTACTGAAGTTGCTATTTCTTTTTCGTTTTTATTATGCAGAAGTGAGTAGATAAGTGGTAGAGCAACGGGCTTCACCTTATTCAGGACACTCCACATACCGATGTTATTTACTATGATAGTTGCCGGCATCGCTTGATATATAGGCAACTGCAGCGGCAGATTCTAAATAAAAACGTAGTATTAAATAAATAACACTTTAACAGAGTAGCAATGATTTTATGAAAAAGTAGCATTGTGAGCTAAAATAAAACATACCCAGAGTTTGTGTTGTTGAAAGAAGAGAAAATATCTTTATGTAAACTTTTGATTTATTACCAAATGTTCATTATATTTATATAATTATGGTGGTATCATTTTATTTTATTGTAATTTGTGGTGTGATCCTTCTATCATCTATGACATCTATAATTTTGATAAACAAGTCAATAAAAAATGACAGAACATGCATGCCAGTAATATTTGTGGCAGATTACCGTAGACCTTTGATTATATACACGTCTAGATACCGCATCAACCACCTGAAAGCGCCGTAAAACGTCTCTACTAGATCTAGTAGAGACGCTCTTTGCTTAAGTCAGTGTCATCTAGACCGTAACGCGATTCTGAGCTCTCAATAAAAAAAGAAATATGCCGGTTTGTTCTGTTCAACAGTGTCATAACCATGCAGGAAAATCTGATAACAAATAGAAGATCTTATTTTACCGATTAGTTTTTAAATTTACGTAAGTAATGTTAAGAAAATACGAATATTAATTTCACAAATTACTAGTGGTACGGTGTTGTCACTACAAAAGTAGGGTAACTTTCCAAAACTAAAGGGAAGTTTTTTTAATACATAGCAGTGGAGTTTACACACTACGTTATTCTACCCCCCGTGCTAAGTACCGTAAGGACTTATGTTACAGGTACTAGACAACGGAAATATATTTTATAAATTGAAGAAGTTTTATATATTTAAGATTTTTATTACTGAAAAATACATGATATAATACATAGATAAACATCAATGACCAAGGCGAGATTCGAACCCGCGACCCCTGGCGCAATATATTCCGCTTATCCGAGCCCTGCACCACTGCGCCAGCCTGGTCGTCAGATATAAGATTTGATAAAGCACAAATCCTCGCTAAATAACACCGATTCCATCCAAGGATGATCCGTGAGGCCGTTTAAATAGCTTTATTATAATGTGCAACATTCGCGTAAACTTAAGATGTCATTATAAGTATTGTTAGTATATTTTATATTATGTAACACTGACTGTAAATAAAGAAAACTGATTCATAAAGTATATTTGGAGTCTTATTATCAAGTAAAAAAATTCTAATACTTATATAGCGATCTATAAAACTAAAACTACCTTCGGAAATCCTCTCATTGATAATAATAATAAACTCAGAGAGAGTTTATTAGCATACATTCTTTAAAAAAATCTATATAGACCATATATTCATATGTATATTCCTATTTTATTGTTTGCTGTTAGTTCCTCCTGATTTAGTAACAAAATTAAGGGTATTCTTTTATGTTGTTGGTATCCCTTTACACGCACACATTGACGGTTTTAAAACAATCTGTACATAACTGTCACTCACACATTGAGCGAAAAATGAGACGTTTTCTTTGCGATGTTTATTTGAAATGCTCCATCTAGACGTGTATATAATCAAAGACCGTAGACATTGTATTCTCTGTCTACGCTGATTACACTGAAAAATATGTTTTAATAAAATCAGGCGATAGTAACGAGCGCTGACGTCGCTTATCTCTCTTGTTTTGATTGACTGTCTCTCTGTGAGTCTCTTGATTACTTCAGAATCTCATGCAGTTTCGAAACTGTGCAGTTTTTGATGTAAAACTTATTTTTTTATTGTCTGTCACAAATAAAACTGAAATAAATCTGCACAAATAAAACTGAATGTGCGTAGGCCGTATGGAACGACAATTTATCTATTCAGTTTATCTGTACAGATATTGACCGAACGTGTGTAGCGTCCATCAGCGTAGAGTCCGCGTCACGACTGAAGTCAGGTGGGGAAGCGACTTCCTTATAATATTTCGGAACTCATTTTTTTTTAATTTATTTTGCTACCTAGCGCGGGGATTCCTAACTTTCCTCTGTCTACGCTAAACTATTTTTATTAATGGTCAGGATAGATGACGTTTATCTGTTCAATAATAAATATGCCAAGCGATAAAATATATAAATACTCATATAAAATTTAAAAATAACAAAATTGACAATCTCAACGCAAGATGACAGATAAAAACACAGAGCAAAGTAATTTAAAATAAAAGATGAAAGTTATTATAGTGAGTAATGCAAAAAACTTAATAATAATATTGTAACCTTATAAAATGACATTTTCTTTACAAGATATCTATTAAAACATGGAGAATATTCGCTTCAAATTTACTTTACTATCTGGTAGTGATGTAAAATCAAACTGTGAAATTACTTCTAAGACGAGGATGGTAACATGCAATTTGATTGATGAGTATTTAGAAGAATTGAGCAAAAACAAACCTCCTACACTGCAACAACAAGAAGAAATATTTTCATTGGAGAGATGTTTGAAAGATTAGAAAGTACACAGGAAAACAAACAGCAGAGCCTGAAATATGCTGCAGATAAGTTTATAATAGAAAAATTTACTAGCAAAAATACAAAAGCGAACCAGAGGATTGATTTTTTCGAAAAAGAATACATAAAAATACTTTTTATTTTAGTGACGGATGTAATAGAAAATTTAAATGCTTAGACTGTTTATGGATAAGAATTGTGCAGATTGATAAGCCGACGATAAGGTAATACTTTCAGAAAACACGCCCTCAGACATACCACCGAACACTCGGTGTACAATTAAAATTTAATATATTCCCTGCATAATAATAATAGAGGAAAAAAGCAAATATAAGCTAACACTTTGTTTTTGTTTCAAAAAAGAAAACTAACCAAAACTTTAACCATTTAAGTATTGCTGTAAATATAATTGTACATATTTTTTTTAAAGCTAAGAAAGTCTTATGTTCATAATCTTATAATATATTATTAAACGGACAATTAAACAAAATTGCAAAAAAAAAGTTAAATATAAGTGGTAACCAAATATAGTACACACGCACACACACACACACACATACAAACTTGTAATATCTCGTACGAAAGTAACTATTAAAAATCTTTATCTTGTAAGAGATCAAATTACTTTGGTAACTGGAAGAAATCAGTTAATTTATCATCAATCAAACCGAATTAAACCTTTTGCTTGGGTTTCTTATCTTTTGTTTTGTTTTCTTTTTCAATTTCCTTCTCGATGAAGTTATAAGCGAGGCCATACTAGTAGTAATAATAATAATAATATATAATAATAATGATACGTATCTCAGAAATCATTTCGACAGCGACAACACAAGTATAGCCGACATTAGCAACAGGTCGCGCCTGACCAACGAAACAGAGGTAGTGCGATATTAAAGTGAATTAATAGGATAGACGATCGTCGTTTGTAGCGTCTGTCGATTGTTGGTTTTCGAGAATTATCACTAGGCCATATGTTTCCTAGCCCAAATTGAGTTACTTTCCTCTAATAATAATAATAAAAATAATCCCTAAATCTATCCGCCAAAGTCTTAGGTTTAATTTCCGTGTTAAGTACCGTAAGGACTTGTGTTATTATTAATTATTGTCAATTATTCCTGAAATGTTTTTTTATATTAATTTTACAAATAGAAGATATTAATAATAGCTTGTTTTATTTTTAGTCATACTTGGTAATATATTCCCAGATATATTTATATACTTTCAGACTGATTACTGTTTAGCAAATGTCGACTAAACCATTTATAATTCAGAAGCAAGAATCATAAATAATATATCGCTGCGTTGGAAGAACTGTTACAACTCAAAATTTGTGAATTTCTTTGTATAATTATTATATTATAATAATATATAATATATAATATATTTGACGAGCAGGCTGGCGCAGTGGTACAGGGCTCGGATAAGCTGAGCATGTAGCGCCAGGGGTCGCGGGTGCGACAAAATTGGAAAATCTGATAGGTATGTCAAATTGTTGGCTGTCAACAGTGTCTTCATTAAGAGTGTCATGCGCACGCATGACAGGCAAATTTTAGAGTTGCAAATATATTAATATTTGCTAAATTAAGGGGAAAAGTTTTCATGTTGGTTTCGTTTTGTATTTGGACAAATATGTGACGTATTGGCAAACCTCATTATATACCTCATACATTTCCTATTCCTATATTTTAATGAACATAAGTCATCATACAATATTTAATAAATATTATTTACTTATAGATTAGGACGTTGATGGTATATCTAAATATGCTATTTGAATAAAATATTTATTAGCGTTATTAGATATTTTTATGAATTGAGGTGTTTCTGTAAAAACGGTATACCCAATACCAAAATAGGAAAGCAAAACACGCCTTTCTTGGAAAATAGTTCATTCGCAATAATTATATAAAATACAATGTAATCATATTGTTTCTTTTACCAACGATTACGAAATGTCATGCATAACAGTCATGTCAACATGTTTTGTTTTTGCAGATACATGTTAAGTCTACAGTGTTAAAGGATAGAGTATATAGGCGACTGCCATAGAATACATATGTTAATAATAATATATGTTTTAATATATGTTGGTAAACTTTGTGCAATAAAATTTTTAATGGGATGTTTCGATATCCAACTTCTAGCAACAGTATGTTTCGAGACCGCAGCGCAGCAGTGGTGGCGCGGACTCTAATCTCTAGTCAAGTGTCGAATCTGACACGCACGCACTTTATTTGTTAAAACTTATTTAAACCTCACAAAAAATGTTGGTACTACACACAAAACAGCTTTGTTATCCGTCTGTTTGCCTCAAGCTCCTTTCTTCAGAATCGCGTGTTAGTCTCAAACTGAAATTAACGGTGAATGCTGAACACTGCAACCCCTTGCGTTCATCTATGGTCCCCAAGGCTGCGCCAGGAGGACTCATGCCGGCCAGGATTGGGGGAGAGACCATACTAAGAGCAGCTCAATTAAGAGGTCCTCAACCCGTCCCTCTGCAATCAGCAGACGGCGGAGTAGATTGGGATGAGTGGCGTGTCTGATTTCGGACTTTGCTTCTTTGGAGTATGGGGAGCAGGGGTCAGGATGGGAACCTGATCCCATTTTTCACGGTTTCGACAAAATAGTAGGGACTGTTTAGGGGCAACCGGACAGTCCCCAAGGAGGTGAAGTCTGGCCGTTTCAAATTGATAATAATAATTAGTGCAACGCATTTACTACATTTTATTATAAAAATGTACAACTACCACAATTGCTTACAAGCCCAAAAATAATCGATTTATTTAGGGGAGTTTCGAAAAGGTAGGTACTAACATTACTATTGTCAAATGTCTAAAAGTTTTTGTTTCTAAATTAGTCAAAATATATTTTATCAATTTTTTGATAGAATAGATAGTAACTATTAATAGAAACAAATAGTAACTATTTAAGATATTGTTTAAAAAAAGTCAAAGAGGAGATATAAGACAACAACCACTAATTTTATTTATCATTACAAATTTCACATTAATTCTATTCGTCACTTTCCGAACAAACTAAGAAAAGTGGCAAGCCAGTATGCCACTTTTCATTGTGTATCGACTTACTTTGAAAACAGATACAAAAATACTTCTTACCTAAATTACTTAATGTATTTTACAAAATGATAGCCGTTTTAGTTTATTCTAGCCCGATCTAGCTTGTCTCCTACTTAATCCATTTTTATATTGTTTTACGAAATACCTCAGAATTTTTAGAAAGATCTTCTAAAAACTTGTTTTGTTTTGTACGAAATATGATGTGTCGTTATTTGTTTTTATTTTTGACAAACCATCGCGTCCATATGGCTTTTACTGGTGGACGTTCATTTTTCCTTGCATGTTTTGGCCGACAAGCCGGACCAATACTGCGGTTGACGTCTGTTTGTATGTTTTCATTTTTGTGTAGTGGATGGTTAACTTTACTATTATTATGATCAGCGTAATCCGGTTGTGCATCCCTATTTCTAACAAGCGCAAATTTAATTCCGACATTAGAATTTAATTGTTTGTGTCTATCTTTTCGTCTTTTACGAGGATCCACATCTTGGTAATCGTCTCGAGGATAAACATCTTGGTAATCGGCTCGAAGATTCACATTTTGGTAATTGCGTCGAGTATCTATATATGGGTAATAGTCTAAACGACCTACATATTGGTTATTATCTGGACGTTGACGATTCACATATGTGTAATTGTCTGGACGAATCCCATATGGGTAACTGTCTCGAAGAGCCACATTTGGGCTAGTGACTCGATAATCCACATATGGGTAAGAGTCAGGATGGTCCGCATATTGGTAATTATCGCGAAGATTAACATTTTGGTAAGCGTTTTGATTATCCAAATATAGATAATTATCTCGAAGGCCCACATTGTGGTAATAGTCTCGATAATTCCCAAATGGATAATTATCTCCAGGACCCACATTTTGGTAATTGCTTTGATGGTCCACATTTGGGCGATTGTAACGAGGATCCACATTTGGATGATTGTAGTGAGGAATCATATTTGGGCGAATACAGTGACGATTCACATTTTGACGATTGTCTTGAGTATCCACATTTTGGTACTTGTCTCGACGATCCGTATTTGGGTAAATGTCTCGATGTATAAATTTCGGTTCACAACGACAACGTGTTTGACTATATGCATCTGTATATGCTTTTCGTTTTGTGCTTGTGGAAATACGCCTACTATTATTTTCTGTCATTGTATTGTGGTCTACAAGATGTCTTTTTGATGTAAGTTCATAATATTCATCGTTTAGATCAGGTCTTCTAGCCTTGAATAAATATTTTTTACTTTCCTGATTGCCGTTTAGAACAGATTCAAGTTTAGGAAAATATTTTTTATTTGTTTGACAGGCTTGTGAAGTAGTTACTTTAATTTTTACGTTTTGAGGAATTTGAGGTGTTTCAGCTGAAAATGCATATTGGTCACGATGGTAACCAAAATTTTGACCCTTCTTGCGAAAATTTCGTTTTTTTTTAGGACTATGTATTTCTTTTTTTTTATTTGGACCGATATCTTTGTTGCGTTCTTTTCGTTTTCTCTTTTTAAATTCAATTTCAAAACCACAATTTGACGATATACTCAAACATTTCCGTTTCGGTACATCAACATTTTGTGCTCCTTGCACTTTCTTTTTTGTAGTTTGGATTTTTTTTTGTTTGGATTTCATTTTTTCGATTTTCTATGCAAATCACCACCACGTAATATCCTTTTACAATAAGCATATGAGTGGGAGAGCAACATGCTGGGCAGATCTCACACAAGACACTTCTCATGCCGATGTCATAAATTACGATAAAGACTTGTTGCCGGCATAGCTTGATATATGGGCAGCTGCAGCGCAGAGGCTAAATGTAATCGCAGTATTAAACAAGCAAGATTCTTCTTTGATAGATTACCAATAATATTATGAAAATAACGTAGCACTGTGAAAATGTATTTTTGTGAATTTTTTACTCATAACCAAGTGTACATTCTATTTTTTAAACTAGGGTGGTAGCATTTTATTTTACAATAATGTGTGGTGTGGTCCTTTTATGCTAAGAAATATATATAGATATAAGAAATATATAGGTACTACGGAAACCTTTATGACATCTTCAAATTTAATAAACAAGTCTCGCTTGATGACAACTCAATAAAAATGACAGAACATGCTTGCCAGTAATATTTGCATAGATTTAGCATTGTTCTCACTGCCCTTAGATCATATAGTATATATATATTACTATATGATCTAAGTCACTGCCTAATATTTGTTGCAGATTACATTGAAAAAATAGGCCTGAAATAATGCCACCTTGAGTGCCACAAACGTAGTTTTCCTTTGTCTACGGCGTAGACAGAGAATGCAATAGACCTTTGATTATATACACGTCTAGATGGAGCATTTCAAATAAAAATCGCAAAGAAAACGTCTCATTTTTCGCACAATGTTTGAGTGACAGTTATGTACAGATTGTTTAAAAACCGTCAATTTGTGCGTGTAAAGGGATACCAACAGCATAAAAATTACCCTAAATTTTGTTACTAAATTAGGAGGAACTAACAGCAAACAAAAAAATAGGAATATATATATATGAATATATGGTCTATATAGATTTTTTTAAAGAATGTATGATAATTATTATTAAAAATAAATTGTTTTTTTTATTTATTTTTATCTATGAGAGAGAGAGTTTATTATTATTATCAATGAGAGGATTTCCGAAGGTAGCTTCAGTTTTATAGATCGCGATATAAGTATTAGATTTTTTTTCCTGATAATAAGACTCCAAATATACTTTGTGAATCAGTTTTATTTATTTACAGTCAGTGTTACATAATATAAAATATACTAACAATACTTATAATGACATCTTAAGTTTACCCGAATGTTGCACATTATAATAAAGCTATTTAAACGGCCTCACGGATCATCCTTGGATGGAATCGGTGTTATTTAGCGAGGATTTGTGCTTTATCAAATCTTATATCTGACGACCAGGTTGGCGCAGTGGTGCAGGGCTCGGATAGGCGGAATATATTGCGCCAGGGGTCGCGGGTTCGAATCCCGCCTTGGTCATTGATGTTTTTTTATGTATTATATATATTTTTCAGTAATAAAAATCTTAAATATATAAAACTTCTTAAATTTATAAAATATATTTCCGTTGTCTAGTACCTGTAACATAAGTCCTTACGGTACTTAGCACGGGGGGTAGAATAACGTAGTGTGTAAACTCCACTGCTATATATTAAAAAAACTTCCCTTTAGTTTTGGAAAATTACCCTACTTTTCCAGTGACAACACTGTACCACTAGTAAATTGTGAAATTAATATTCGTATTTTCTTAACAATACTTACGTAAATTTAAAAACTAACCGGTGAAATAAGATCTTCTATTTGTTATCAGATT
>LUGF01006378.1:80269-90527 GCA_001625245.1 Calycopis cecrops
ATATATATATATATAAAATTTTCGTATCACAATCGTAGTTGCCATATTCCTTCGAAACGACTGGACCGATTCTCATGAAATTTTGTGTACCTATTGGTTAGGTCTGAGAATCGGCCAACATCTGTTTTTCTTCCCGGTATTTCCTCAGGATCGCAAATTAGGGGGGTGAAACCGCGGAGCGCGGCTAGTATTCTAATAAAAATAACGTAAATCAACACTTTATTTTTCACATCACTGCACTGTACAAAACACGCATCACCAGTTACTACAACATGGACAAACACACAGTTTTATACCACAAAAAGTAAGACGAGAGCTTTCCTGGCATTTTAACAGGCGCGACTGCTAACTTTCAATTACATTTTAAAACTTTTTGTACTTATTGACATTTACACTTAGGTATGTGTAAGGCGTTTGACTTTTTCAATATACTTCATTGTTTCTATAATTGTAGTTATCGTTCAATATTGCCATAGGCTCTACTTTAATCGTGGTTATATTTTAAAATTCGATCAACAGAATGTTGCTTCGTTTTACGGGAACGAAATCATGAAAGTATTTTATTCGCCCCTTCCGAGTTTGTATAAGTATATAAAGTAATTAATTTGCGTTTTTAAATAACGAACAAATAATATTATTTTGGAAAATTATTTGTTCGAATTTGAATTCGGTTTGCTCAATCGCTTTTTATTATATAAAGAATAATAATAAACTAATAATATTTGAGTCATTGAGATCAACATTATGCATTGAAATTAGTTGAGATTTATCAAAACCTTGTTTTCGATTGTACTCTGTTCTAGCTGTTGGTATTTCCTTACTGAATACTTGTGGTTCTTTCGCCATTCGCCAAATTATATGAATGAAATAAATGTTTTTAAATTTCTTATTTATTTTAAAATGTTGCTCAAAATTCGTCGTTGCACCTTCTTAAGGCACATACTTCGCGCACATATTTTTACCGAATCTCCTTGGGCCTGCATGCTTTTACTAGCAGTGTCTATCATTTCCTTATTTCTATTAAAATAGGATATGAGTCGGCGTATAGCTGGATCAGAACCAATTTCTCTATTAGGTCTCTTTATTCTATTTTTATTTGTCGTTTTACCAAATATCTTAGATTTTTTAGAAAGATCTAATGACTTCGTGTCTTATACGAAAGCACTATTATATAATAAGTTATATTGTAAATAATAAGCGTACATAAGATTCTTATTTCTAAAACTTCGGTGCCCCATGTCTCTATTGACTGTCAGACCTGCCTGATCAATATTGCGGTGGCCTTCTATTTGCTTGTTTGTATCAACTACAAAATCAGATTCTGGATCTACATTCAAAAAATCTACCTTAAAACCGAAATTAGAACTTAGTCGTACAACACTCGTTTTTCTGAGATCTCAAATAATTGTCTCGACGATGCACATCTTGGTAATTGTTTCGAGAAACCACATTTTGGTCATTTTGTCTGGAAGGTCTAAATATGAGTTTTTTCTCGACGATCCATATGTGGGTCATTTTCTTGTCAATCCGCATATGTGTAATTTTCTCAACGACCTACATGTGGTTTGATGGGGGATTTGATTACGCACTTGCTTATATGCACTTGGGTTATTGTAGAAATGTGCGTAGTGTCGTCTTCTGTCATTGTATTCGTCGTTTTAAGACGTCGTTTTGGAGCATGTTCATAATATTTAATTTTAATACGCCTTTTTTATTAGGTTGAGTTTGAGTGGTTTGTGTAGGAGTTTCAATTTCAGGTGAACTTCTTTCATTTGTTTGAGGACGCTTTTTTTGAGTTTGCACACAAACCGGTAATAAGAGTTTCAAATTTAGGTACACATTTTTTATTTGTTTGAGTTTCGGCGGTTTAATCATGAGTTTTAATATTAGGTAAACATTTTTGATTTGTTCGTGTGGCTTGTACAGGAGTTTCAAATTTACGTAAATATTTTTTATCTGTTTGAATTTTAGTGGTTTGTGTAGATTTTATTTTAGGTAAACATTTTTTATTTCTTTGAGTTTCAGTGGTTTGTGCTGGAATTTCAATTATAGTTTTTTTTAACTTATTTGTTTGGCATTCAGTATATCGAGTTGGCGATTGCGTAATTTTTATCAGCGTCGTTTCCCCTGTATCAACTTCATCCTTAATGATAACTGATTTAACTTGAGAATGATTGAGGATTTAACTTGAGAAACAATTCATGACATACACATCTTAAATCATTTGTTGTTATTGTACAACATAATAGAGTGTTTCACGAGCTGCATCTGCAGAAGAGTCCACCGTGTCTGAACGTTGTATTTTTTCTTTATCAATATTTTTACATGGACCGATATCATCATAACGACCATATTTAGAAAAATATATATTAAAATTAATATTTGACGATACAAGCCTTTCGAGTAGATTTTAAAATAGTAACTGAACACTTTTCTATGATTTTTAATTTTTTTGTTTGTCTGTTTGTCCGTTTGTTCGGGCTAGTCTCCGAAACTACTGGACGGATTTTCATGAAACTTTACATTAATATAGCTTTCATATCAGAATAAAATAAAAAGTTAAAATGTTGAATAATTTTTGAAGTCCGAAATCCACGCGAGCGAAGCCGCGGGCGGAAGCTAGTTTTCAATATTAAGTTTTATCTATTAGCTTGGGGACTTGGCTGCACAATTCTCGTCTCGCACTTCTATTTGCCCCAGCGTATGAAGGAAGCCCATGTAACAGTAAGAGCTAATGGCATGCAGCATTGCAGTGGGATTGGACTGGCACGACCTGGGAGATGCTTCACATACCGCCGCGAAGTAGCAGATGTATTGCGTCTCGTCGGTACTCATTAAAAATGAAATGAATGAAAGAAAATGAAAATGAAAAAAAAAATATATAAAATTTTCTGTGCATACTCAGTCGGTCTAGGCGCTGGTAGTAAAGATTCTAAGTAGCCGGGTACTGTTTTGTTTTTCGTGCGTGATAACTTGGGACCCGGTTGGAAAGGAGGAATGCCCTTGCACCTTCCCGATGTCCCCCCTGGGGTTGTGGAGTCCGGGGCAGCGACTATGGTTGCCATGCCCAAAAATCAAAAAGCCTTACATAGCTCATATTTAGCCGAACATTTGGCCCTGACAGCGTGTCATTGGGGTTGACAAAGAAAAAAAACTATGGTTTTGCCTGCACTTATTATTGTTTTGAGACTCACTCTAACAATCACACGCCTGCAAACATTTAGACAAACTCGTCAAACACCTAACAAAAGCTGTACAGGCCGGACTTGTATGAATTTGGCTGAAAACTGTAAAAAGCCTGTCAAAATCCAATCCAAATCCTAACAACTGGCAACAGTAGCAGCGACGCAGGTCCCAAGTTATCGCGCGCGAGTAATACTTGATATTAGATTATTGCTATAGCAGAAAAGGCAGGGTTTATTGAGAGGTGCTTTTCTGTAGGTACTGCAGCCAAATTGGGACGGCAGGGCGACCCAAAACTGAAGTCGTGTTTGTAAGGAAGAATGAAAAGTCATTTATTTAAAAGTCATTTATTTAGTTTGGTCGCTGATCGTGTGGTATCGAGTTCTCCCACTGCGTGAGACTAATGTCATGACATGAAGAGTACGTTTTTAGAGGATCATTTCGTGTGTGGTGCAAGTTTCCGGTGGCCCTTGGAGGGGCGAAGAGGAACGGGGATCTATACCATCATTATGCGGATATTTATGGGCATCGTTGGTTACCAAAAGGCTCCGACTCCTCGTTTGCCCCATATAGAAATTACAATATAAAAATGAATGAATGAATGATTCTTTATTGTGTACACAAATATATAATATACAAATAATCTTATAAGATATGCTTATGCTTAAATTATGTACACAAAAGGTGAATAATGCCGGATGAACCGAGTTGACCGTTTTTTTTATTTATAATATACGGATACAAAGAGCAGCTGGGGCCTTTCGATCACTGCCGACGACCATAAACATCTGTACACCAAAGTTAGTGTAGTTGCAGCTAGTCGAGTGGCATGAGAGAAGTTGTAGTATAAGTAGTTAGATAAAACTCGACCAGAAAGCGACGTGTCGGCGAACTTACAACGCCAAGGGGGCAACTTACGTACATTTACAGTAAAACTAATGTTATTAGTAAGAATAGCCCTCTTGGAATGGCAGTGTCTGTAAATTTTTAGGTTCGAGGTGGACTGGATTACAATGACATAAATATCTAATTTTGTTACATAATCAGGGACATGAAGTGTTATCATACCTGATTATCTGCCCAGGTGACGTATGTGTTGGTTAGTAAATGATATAATTCGTGAACTAAATGGAAATAGGAGTAGCGAGTAATCCAGTTTAAGTAAACTCATCGCAAATCAGCAACATTTTAATAATAAGAGTTTTTACATTTCTGTTTCTTAAATTTTATCCTCATTTTATAAGGCCAAAGTGTATACACATTTAAGTATTGGATAACCAACAATTTAAAGCTTAAAAAATATACCTATTATGCGTAGACAGAGAACGCAGACGTCTACGCATTACAGGAAAGTATATAACATAGATAAAACATAAATTAAAGAGTATATAGGTAGGTAGGTGTTTTGTTTAAATCTGTGTAATGTCTGTGACAAATATCATCTATCAGATGGTTCCCTGGAGGAATTATCCTAGATGGTTCAATACCTACAGTAAATAAAAAACCGGCCAAGTGCGAGTCATACTCGCACACCGAGGGTTCCGTAGGAACGGGAGGTATGAGCAAAAGTAATAGACGTTGAGAAAATTACACTTCCTTGCGACAAACTTATATTTGCGGGTGCTTGCATACATTTAGTATGAAACGAACTACATGCATAAGTTGGTACTGATTTTTCCAGTGATATAAATTTTATTTACCAATTTTTAGATTTATTCCTATATGTATACTGTAAGGTCTTACTTCTTGCCAAATTTCAGAATTCTAGCTCAACGGGAAGTACCCTATAGGTTTTCGAAAAAGTGCGATTTCATACAAAATTTGTGCATAAATGGCTATAACTTTTTATTGCGTTAACTTAGATGTGTGATTTTTTCAAGGCATCAAGACGTAACTGACCTCCGTATTTGACAAAGATTTCAGCTTAATCCCTTCAAGCGTTTTAGAGAAAAAGGTCTTGACAGACGTACAGACGGACAACAAAGCGATCCTATAAGGGTTCCGTTTTTTCTCTTTGAGATACGGAACCCTAAAAAGGAGAGCCTTTTTGATAATTTACCTACTACTTCTTATATTGTATATATCCTTAGTACGAGATGTTACAAATTTATTATTCAAACATAGTAAGTAGGTAAGCACATAAGTAGCTATCACTTTTAATATAAACTTCAGAAGTTACTTACCTACTACTTTTTCATTCATAGAAGCATAGATATTTAAATTAAATAACTACACAACTTTTTGATTTAATTACTATCAGTCACAATATTTCACAAAGGTTAGTGACTCCTGAGACACCTGCGTGACAGGTTGTACAAAAGTCTGACTTGAATAAACTTACCTAAAAGTTGTTCACACAAACATCCAATCGAGTAAATTTATACACTCAACGCTACACAATAAACACACAAGCACACGTTTAAATTAACACTTTCACTTAACAAAATTAAGTTTATGTATCTAATAAGTTATTTCGCGAGTTTCGTAACCAAGCCACGCACGCCAGAAACGCACCTCTTCGATCTAAAAGTCAACGGAAACTAAATTTTTTAATGAATAACCGACTATGGGCGATGAGTCGCATTTGAAGGCGCCAAGCTTTTCTACCACGCCATCTATTGTACTCTTTAAGCATTCATAAAAGACTAGTTAAACCCGTCCATTATAGATGGCGTTGCATGAGTTTTACTTATTTATTTCAATAGTAATTACCAGATGGCGTAGGTAATGCTAATAATGTTAATTTCAGTATCTAATGTTAGTTTTTTTAAATAAAAAACAAAATAATAAATACAAATAAATGTACTGCGATGTAATATTTTCTTCTGTGAGCTACTTTCTATAAATAAGTGAAATTATCAGAAAAAAGAAGAGTCTGTCTACACTGTGGCGTTTTGTGAGATTTGTTTGATTCTTGTGGCCTATTGGAGAGGAGAATGCAATTAGGGCTCCCGCACACGGGCCACTGGCCACAACCACAAAACGCCGCCACTGGCATATTTCCTGTAATTTTCATACATTTTATATGGACTCGCCGCACACGGTTGTCGCCGGTGGCGGCCACTCGATACAAATCGTCGCAGCTTGCTTCTTGTGGCCCGCACCGGCCACTAAACGCCGACACAAAAAGCCGCCACATGCCACTCGCGCGATTCCGCGCCCCTCTCTCCCTTTCCTTGAATAAATTGGATGTATCCAATAACTACGGTTTCGTTTTCTACGACGTCGTCTTTTTATTAAAAGTAGCGCATTTAAACCTTCTTCGTCCGAGTCCATTATGATACTGCATTCCTGGGTTAAAAAAAGTAGCCACCACCGACCGCAAGTGTCGACCACCGGCCACAAGTGTCGACCACCGGCCACAAGTGGCTGTCGCGCGCTTCAGCTACTTTTGTGGCCGTTTCATGCCTCTTGTGGCGGCGTTTGTGGCTGTGGCGTGTGGCCCGTGTGCGGCGACACTTAGTCTTCGACTGCTCGTTTACCATCTTATATTATAAAAAATCGCAGAATTAAATGGAAAGAAATACAAAAACAGTTCAAAAAATTTATTCAGATCTCAACGCTATGATCTTTTCTAAGCATTATTCCCTTCTTCTGGCTTCTTTCTTTATCTGCAGCTTCTTTTAGTAATTCTTCGTAAGAAATTTACTATTCTCTGTTGACTGTTAGTTATCATACCCCTCCGAAACGGCTAGACCGATTCTCATGAAATTTTGTGGGCAACATCTATTTTTATCTCGATATTTCAACGGGATAGGATTTAGGAACATACCGCGAAGTGCATCTACTTTAATATAAAAGTAGGTACTCTCTAGGTAGGTATTTAATTTCTAAATTATATAATGTAGGTATTCGAGTAGCCTTTTGTTATACATATAAACAGGGTTGAGAAGAGCGAGGGGCATTAAATGAAACCACAACCAAATATACTGTAAGTGCCTAAAGTTAATCCGAAACTATTAAAAAAAGTTTACGACAAGTATACGAAAATACTTTTTTCAAACAAGTTAAATAGCGAAAAAATGTTATCACTCTTTGTACCGGGAGGCTACCGCGAGCACGGGATGAATGACCCCGGCCGGCTATATTCGGGGACAGCGTGTACATGAGTGAGAAAAAACTTTTAAATTCCTGTGGCTAAACTATTGCTCCGATTGATCTGTTTATAGTTACGTAGGTAGCCTAGAAATGATACACTAAATATGTGGTTTCATTTAATGCCTCTCTCTTTTATCAACCTTGTATGTATAACTAAACATAATCATTAAAATAATTACATGTAAGTATAAATCAATAGCTTACATAGATCATTATAGAATTTAGGTATCAACAAATACCAAGACTGTGAACAGTCTTGGTGTTTGTTGATACCTGATATCCCCGGTCCGACCTGTCAACAGCCAAAAATATAAAACCATCCAAACTGCAATTTGGTTAATTGAGAGTATTAGTGAAGTAGGTATAAGAAGGATTCAATTCTAAGAGAAAAAAATAGGGCAAAAGCTGTTCTAAATATACTCGAATCGTAGTTGTGTCACTTCACAGCTACTCATTCAAAAATTTATAAAATCAATTTATTTTGCTATATTTGATATACCTATTATCAATGTTTGTCAAATTTTCGTATATTTGCGCGAATGTTATTAATGCTTTTAACACCTAAACGAATTTAATAAGAGTCGTTCAGGTTCGGTCATATTCTACAACTGGATTTCGTCAAACCCCATAAAATCCGTTGAAGGTTTCATAAGCATTTATTAAACTTCATCATCACACAAAATCTTTAGCAAAATCAATCATTTTAACACTTTCATGGAAAATACTATGCAAATTTGAATGTAATTTGGCCCAACATAGATAGAATGCAGTCTGAACTCTAGAATATTGATACTTTTTTGTAAGGTTCTCTTGGGATAGAATTTGAAGGAGTGAATGAAACCTCCGGGCATACATATAAATTAGATATTATTTTTGTAGTAGAAAAATATTACATTTTTAATATAAGACTAGCTTCCACCTGCAACTTCGTCTGCGTGGATTTCGGACTTTAAAATGGAGTTATTATTCATATAAATCTTTAATCACTCTATCTATTAAAAAAATCCCAGCAAAATTGTTTACATAATTTTAAAGATCTAAGCATACAGACACACAGATGGTGGAAAGCGACTTTGTTTTATACTGTATAGTGATTGTATTTAGATAAAACAAATGATTAGGTTAAAATATGTTTTAGATATATTTATATTTACAACAAATTACATTCAACATGTTGTGAGAGTAATATATTATCTAAAACTATATCATTATATAATTAATAACTTATTATTACACTTTTTATGAGCTGTAGTGGCTCAGTTATGAAGATATCCTGGAGTTTTACAATATTTCATCAATACATTACAGCCTCTTTGAATTCATCATCTCACATCTAAATCAAACATAATCTAAACAAATTTGTTTAAAGTGATCCTGACCTCGACCATATACCAGTCATAGTGCAACATTACAAGTTTTGACCACTGTGTAAAAGCTAGTTTTACTGATGCAAGATGTATTATTAAAATATTATAAAGCTTATTACGACCGACAATCAGTTGCACACCAGCATGAAGCTATGTGGAAAGGCAATAACTTCTCTGAGTGATTGTTTTAGCAATTCAATGTTACAGTTAGAGTGCTAATTATTGGACAATCTGGGGATGACATTTCACAAAACAGATATTTTCACTGGCAATCTACAATTTGACATTGTTTATTTTGTGCTAGCTGTGCCCGCAGGTATTGTTGTATTCAAAATAAGAATGGTCTGCGTTTGACTCGACTGTCAAATAGCCTCATGGAAAACATGCTATTTTCATGTGCATTGACTGTGTCCAAAATGCAAACATTGTGAGATAACCTGCACAACAAGAGAGTACAATTTTAATAACAATCTTAACTATTATATACTTGCAAACAAATTTACTTCTTTCTTCTTTATACACTGAAGATCAGTGTTAAGATAATTATAAACCTAGTACTCTCTTCCTGTAATATCAAGGACTTGTGTAGCAGTGCCGAACATGTGTGTTGAATTAATTATAATTTTATTTATCTTCCTCAGATTCAGAATCAGTAGGCCACATGGATATAGAGTCCCTATCATTCTCAATAGTTTTTAAAAATCGGTTTTGAGCTTCAATCACACTCGTACTGTCAGTACAGGCTGCGTAGCAACTGAGAACATCTGAGTTTAATTCCAAAAATGAATGACCCCATGAAAACTTGCTCAAATAGAATTTAGCTACTTTCTTGTGTCCAGTAATGTACATAGCTGCAGCTAGAGCCTCTACACAACTTAGCTGATATGGTTTTCCATAATTTATAGGATTGGCAGCAACTAAAAATGGTAGTAATCTAGGATTAGGAGATTTCATTTTTCCAAAAGGTGTTTCATCAAGTTTCGCCCAAGAACAGTCAATAACGGCCAGTCCGAATTTATCTATTATATCCTTATCGTTGGGGCTTACACATTGAGTACCCACAGGTGATAAAACTAGGCCGTGGAAACGTTGACCAACTGTCAGGTTTTTAATGAGATTATGTCGCAAGAGTTTTCTTCCGGAGCATTTTTTGGGATCGCAATGGTTCAAGTCCCACATGCTCACGTTGAAGGAAGCTGGGTCGCCTTCGCTATCGGACACATTCGAGCTCCCACTGCCGTCACTGTCGTCTGAAGATTTTATTGCTAAATCATTTAGTCTTTCCGCAAATTCCTTTTCAACACGACGATGAGACGAGTTTCCCGATGTTTTTGCTTTGGCCCCTCTGGTTTTCCGACGTCCCGGAGCCATTTTAATGGGAACGAATACAATTCGAGAACCTAATTAACCAATTCGTCTTCGTATAAATTTTTCTTTACAACGCTTGTCAGCGAACAAGGAAGTAACAATCAAATAAAACGAATAAACTTCTAGATTTAATCTAGCTAGATAGCAGATTAATTAAAATAGATATTCACTTTTCAACTAGTCTGTTTAGAAAATAAATTCGGATAAATAAATCGGATTTCTGAAATTATGAATTTGATTTC
>LUGF01006378.1:101754-115415 GCA_001625245.1 Calycopis cecrops
CGTAAGGATAAAAAATGTATGAAATTTGATTATCTACAAGTTTGGTTCTTACAATTTTTCTTCTAGGATCAATATTTTGTAAATTAAATTTGATTTTTTTTTAAATGTATAGGGGGCAAACGAGCAGTCGGAGCCATTTTCGTGACTACCTTCGCCCATAGACAGAGATAGAGGCTGTTTATATTTTTCTTTATAGTAAAAGTGGGCAAACGAGCACGGGGCCTTTTTATGACTACCGCCGCTCGTGAGCACGTGCATGGTGGTTACGCAGTTACGTTGTCCTCATTGGATCACAGCCCGGCATTTTTTAGAAAGGGCAAAAAATTTTGGAATTTAATTAATATTTTTTTAAACAGTCCAGAACCATGGGAGATAGGTTTTGATGAGGCTTTTTTTAAAGAGAATAAGGGGACAAACGAGCAATCGCAGGCTTTTTCATTACCACCGTCGATACAGATGCCATGTCCTTGCCGGCTACTAGCACACCGCACGAAACGCGACAGCACAGTTGTCATTTTATACCGGTTTCGTGTAACCGAGATGTACCTCCCCGGTTGTGCCGGCCCAATCCGGCTACATGCATGCATGCAGCATGGCACTACCTTTTACTCATTTAATAGGTTTTGCCAGGTTTTTAAACAATAGAGTTCTTTTTTGTGCATAGCCTATTTTATGTTATCAGTAGCAATAGATCTATATGTGCCACAATACGATAACCTTCTACGAAGTAAATTTTTCTCCGTAACAACTTTATTTTTAACTAGCTGTGCCCCGCGGTTTCAACCGCGAAATCCATACCCATAATCCATATCAACACCCTATTTCACCCCCTTACGAGTTGAATTTCTAAAAATCTTAGCGGATGCCTACTTCGTAACATCTACCTGAATGCCAAATTTCAGCTTGATCCGTCCAGTGGTTTGGACTGTGCGTTGATAGATGGCTATGTCACGTTTGAGTTTTATATACATATATAGATTAGGTGTGCCCCGCGATTTCACCTGCGTAAATTTCGATTGCGTGCAAAACAGAAAATTATCCCATGGCATATTATCGGAACATTTTTTCGGGATAAAACAGGATAGTGTTAATGCAAGTTGCAATCTATACACATAGAGAGTAGCTGCCAAAGAGTGCGAAATGAAAATCGGTTCATCAATCGGTTTTGCGTGAAGGAATAACAAACAAACAAACAAACAAACATACTTTCGCGTTTATAATATTAGTAAGATCTAGTTATAACGCGTAACAATTAATTTATTGTGAGAAATTTGAAAATCTTTAAGTAGGAAAATGTATTGTTGTAATGGTACTTACATCTACGTTGTCGTAGCGACACAAAGAGGATCTTGGTCTTCGATACTAGGAGATGCCACTGCTCTTTATTATAGGATCTTTCTTGCCTACTAGACAATTACTTTACTCTACTCTCTAGAGTAGAGTAAAGTATAATATTCATCTAGATTCTAGAGAACGTTCTCGTGCACGAATTATAGCGATAAATTAAGATATTATACGGCTGAAAATGAAAGAACAACAATGTTAGAACGATATGACTGTCATATGTATCTTTTTTTTCTAAATGGGTAGTCCTCATGGATACCCAGCCGCCCGGGGTAGCAGCTGGGTTATGCTGAACTCTTACCGGCTAAACCCCCACTGTGCTTTCTTTTCGCACCGTACGACGCGAACACGAGCACGCTTTCCCACTCATCCGCGAACTCGCCGGTGCCTGGCCGCTCCCGCAGCGCATCCGCGTAGAGCATTGAACTCCCCTCCAACAGCAAAGCCTGCCAGAAAGCACAAAGGCGCGCCTTACCCCCGGGGTCACCCATCCGCAGGGCGACGGACCCACCCTGAGACCGCCACCCTGGGGCCAACCATTAAATGGCCGCAGAGGACAAGGAGGACGGCAACGACACAGCGCATCTCCTCTTCCTCTGCGGCCCCACAGCCACCGCAACATCGCGGGAGACAGGGTGCACGGCAACGACACACCGAGACACCTCCCCTTCCGCGACCCCTCCTGGCTGCAGAGGCCAGATAACTATCGACCCCCGCACCCTCGTCGGACGCATCCAGAGCGAGCCCACCGCCAAGCCTACTCGGAGCGTCCCTTCCTGGGATCTCTCTTGGCTTCACCGTGGTGGTCCAAGCCACGGTTACTAAGCCCCCTCACCACGACAAGGTGGAGATCCGTCAAGGGTGGCCAAAAATATCATCACCGATATCCTCTTAGCAAAATTTTTATCAATAAAGACTATCTGGTAGAGCCACTTCTGGCTAAAATGTCAATAGTTAAATTGGCTATAAGAAACTCTTTCATATCGGGCGACGCTATATTCAGCGATTCCTGTCACCAGCCATTACCGCAGCTGGGGTTTCAGGCTGGGCATCTAATCCCGTTTAAGGCGAAGCTGCAGGGTCGCTCTACATGCTGAAGTGATTTTTTCGGGATGATGATAATGATGATCCTTATTGGCAGTCGCCGGGGTGTCCTGATGCTGACAGATACGAGATGCCGCGGCGGCCCAAGGCCTTTGGTGTTTTACCAAGGAGGAAAACTCCACCAGCCTCCATGGTCGAACTCCCTCGATGTGGTTCTAAGATAACCTTATCTATCATCTGCTGATCAATCTTCTTCATTAATGATTCTTGTTCTGTTACTAACCCATTACTGACCCACCCATGGGGTGACCATTTGATCGCATTTCAAGAAAACTACGCCGATCAAGGTTATCGTAGTCTGCGTCATGATTTGTCACTCCGCGCATTCGCCTCTTATGGGGAATGCCGTAATCTAGATCTTTAGTTATAAGGCTGTGTGAGAGTGACGTTTGTGCTGTTGGAAATTAGAATTATTAAAAAAATACAGATAATATCTAAATGTGAGTATTAAAATATTAAAGTAGCATATTTTATTTTGTTTGAATAAGGCTTTGTGTGTACTAATTGCCATAGTACCGTGGTATCTGCATGTCTATCTTGTGACTAATCATTAGTCGGTCATGGAGGTCGTTTGTTGTAAACCATAGATATACTTTATAAAGTAGAGTCAATATTCCCGGCAAATATGTAACATTTTTATTGTTATTATGTAACTTGTTACTGTAATTATTGTTATGTAATGTATGCCCATGGAGGTGGGAGGACAAAGGAGGGCAGCGCATCTGTATAGCCTCTATGCGGATGTTTATGGGCGTCGGTATTCATGAAAATGGCTCCGGCTGCTCGTTTGCCCTCCTATATCATAAAAAAAAAACGTAACATTTTCTTATAATTATTGTCGACAAATACCTATTTAGTTATTTAAATAGATATTTAAAGGATCAGTAAATCTTTAAATGGCTAAGTTAATTGACATTTAAAAAATCTTAAAAAATCTGGAGAAGTTGATTTTATGTGCAAAATGAGATACTTGCATAAAGGATATTTTCGATCATTGGACGATGGTTCATAGTTGACTTATTTTTTAAATTCTATTTACATACGAGTGAATGATCCATGTCATCATTGTCACCCTTTATTTTATTAAAATTTTAGACTCATCAGCGCCACCTACTTTTTGTATTTCAAGTCTTACGAAGTCACTTCAATGACATAAAATGTAGTTCACAATGTTCTTTACAATTTTTTTCAAATAAACTTTTCCCTAAAACCCATAGATTCGAAGAAAAACGCAATTCAACATTTTTTTTGGATTTTCTCAAAATCAGCAACAGATGAGACTTCGCCAATCTCCCATTTTGCTATTTACATGCCCCGTAACGATATATCAAGTCAAATTTGCTCGTGTAATTTGTTCCTGATTTAATTCAGATTGACTGTACTAATCCCATTTATATTCAATATACATACATTGTATAACAGGGTCGCTGGGTCGCTCCCGCCTTGGTCATGGATGTTTATCTATGTATTATTTATTTATGTTGTACTAGCTGCGCCCCGCGGCTTCGCCCGCGTAAATTTCGATATCGTGGAAAATCATTCCATGGCATCCCTCAGGAACATTTTTTCGGGATAAAAAGTATCCTATGTTATTTCTAATACCTCCAGGAATATGTGTACAAAGTTTCATAATGATCGGTCTAGTAGTTTTGGCGTGAAAGCGTAACAAACAAACTTACATTCACATTTATAATATTAGTAAGGAAGTAAGGATGTACTTCTATGATAAAAATATAAAATATATAATCGTTTTCATCATCATCATCGTCATAATCATCATCAGCCTATCATATATAAAACTTCTTAAATTCATAAAATACTAGCTGCGCCCCGCGGTTTCACCCGCGTAACTTTCGATCCCGTGGGAATATCGGGATGAAATCAATATCAATCTCAATATGCTCACAAATTCATGAGAATCGGTCAAGCCGTTTTGGAGGAGTATGGCAACGAAAACTGTGACACGAGAATTTTATATATTAGATATTTCCGTTGTCTAGTACCAGTAACACAAGTCCTTACGGTACTTAGCACGGCGCTAGACTAACGGGGTGTGACCGTGTGATAAGTCCACATATATTATTATTATAAATCAATGTTTTTTTTATTTGTCTCGACTCTGAAATGGTAGGAAATAGAGCGCTGATGTCTTTAGAAACTTTGTTCCGAATTCTCGTGAAAAAAAGCATTGGACAAAAAAGTGTAATACGTCCGGAACACCTGGTCCCCTATAAAGCTGCTTTTTTATATTTTTATACTAAACAACATAACTAAAGACAAAAATAGATCACATCTTAGATACCAAGTCGTCGGTATTTCAGTATAATTGCAAATTTCATAACACTAGCTTCACCCGGTCACACTTGCGAAATATTCTACCCGAATACGAACTACTTTCAGACCTGCAAAATACATAAATGTCATAAATCGGTCGACCGTTTCCCGGTAGTTCCAGCACAAAATAAAATAACACATATGAAAATCAATGTTCAAGCAATTATAGTAAATATAATAAAGCAACATTAATTTTTTCAATGGATCGTGGCTGATGCTTCATCCATTATTAAAGCATATTGATTTCCGTTTGACATAGTCTACTAGACATCATATTAGTTCGCAGAGCGAGCGGCGCTGTCCGGGTAGTTGGTTACCCTCTCTACATATACGTACTACTTGTAGGTGAGTTTAGTACTAGTTCAATATTAATGTACTAAACTTTGTATAATATACTTGCGATATTATACAAAGTTTAATGGTGAAAATAAATCGGTAAAGCTCCTGAAACTACCGTTTGAACGATAAAATTCTATATTTTGTTATATTTGTTATTGTGATTATTAACATTAATTCTAATCTATAGATTATAATAAAGTAAAGAGAAAAGATTTTTCTATTTCTTTGTTCTTGTTTCTTCAAAATCACTACCAATTTTAATCATTATTTCACAAATGGAATGCTTTATAATCAGGACAACGTAGGTCGGCTAGTAGGTACCTACGTATAGTATTCTTATAAATTAAACTAGGTAAAATATGTTGACTGACAATATTTTTATATATCGGTAAAGCACCTGAAACGTCGATCGTGGAATGTTTATTATTTACTAAATAAATGTAAAATACAGTATTTCTGTGTGATCTTGTGAACTATATTGTATAGGACAGAACAGTTTTTTTTTTGGTATTGTTGGTGATCGAATTCTACATAAAATATATATAAGAAATCTAATTGTTATTCCTGATTGATGTCTATCTTTATTGTATAAAAAATCTCGTCAGGTCCGAGATTTGATTTCTTTGGTTGTACTTGCTTCATAATCGGACGATTAGATGTTATCCAGTAGGTACATTTATTTTTTTAATCCATTAGGTACATTTATTTTTTGATCTAGTCTATTTAATTAAAGAAATTGCATTTGGTGCATTGGTGGTCAATCAATGCATTATTAATTAGGTACTATACTGTCCACAAACATACATACATAAGTTTTTTTAGAACATTATGTTTTCTCTTTTTTTTATATCTGTGAACTTATCACACCACGTTACCTAGCCACGTGGTAAGTACCGTAAGGACTTGTGTTACGGGTACTAGACAACAGAAACATAATATTTAATATGTTTTATAAATTTAATGATTTGTATATATTTACGATTTTTATTATAGAAATATACATAATACATAGATTATATATATATACATCCAAGACCTAGGCGGGATTCGAACCCGCGACCCCCGGCGTGCTCTGCTTATCCGAGTCCTGTACCACTGCGCCAGCCTTTTTTCTGTTCTAACCTATATCTGTCCCAAATTGGGTCTAAAATGAGCCGGCCTTGATGCCGTTTCGCCTCTTGCGGCCCTACCCATATTCAATAGCACAGGGGCGTGGTACAACTCGTATTAATACGCCTACAGACTATTAGATATGAATTCATTGTCTTTGACTTGTTGCGTCTAGGTGAGTTTTTTTATCGTACATGAAAACAAACGAGCAGTTGGTATTTCCCGAAGCCCATAGACATCCACATAATTGCTATGCGAGTCCTCCTGTCAATGGCCACCGGAAACTACATGGAATATATTATATACCAAAACTGTCACTGTTTCGGCGTGTAAGCTGGCAACCGTGTTAAAGACATCGCATGTTTATTGGCAATAAAAACATAATTCTCCCTGACATACAAATAAAATGGTCCTTTCTGTATTATTACTACATATGTATGCTCTGTTTTTATATGGTATGGTACCATTACAATGTCTTGTTTAGACTTCACAACATTTGTGTAAAACGGCAAACGTAATCTGTTTCCTATTAGATGCGACTTCTTTAGTATTAACTAGCATACGCCCTCAGCTTCGCCCGCGTGGATTTGGGACTTCAAAATATATAGTGATTAAACCTACACATAAACCTTCCTATTGAAACACTCTATCTATAAAAAAACCCCATCAAAATCTGTTCTGTCAAATTTTAAAGGTCTAAGCATACAGACACACAGACGGCGGAGAGCGATTTTGTTTATACCATGTAGTCTTTATGTCAATCTCCTGTCTTCCGCAGTTCCTGAAGCGGAAAGTCCTTAAGGCAGCATGGCCTCAGGGTATTTCCGCTTTAACATAGTGATATGTAACTCATATGTCATAACCTCTCTTGAAAATTATCTGACACCGGAAAAAAATTCAAGGAGGTTATGAGTTACATAACTTTATCACTATTATCACATTTAGGTATCACTATGTTAAATAGGAGCGGAGTATGTGTGATACAGGCGAAACCGTAGGGCGTTGCTAGTCTACACAGATAATATAAAGCTTGGTTTTTTTTTTTGAATCCGATAATGTCTGGGACTACTGGAATTGAAAATTGTTAGATAGTCAATTTATAGAGTAAGGATATATGCTATACACCGTCGGGCTACCAGGAATAGGAGTGGAGTACGCGGGCTATGGTCACCGCACACTTATCGACTCGGAAAGGGAACGTAACCGTATAACCTCGAGCCGTTCAGTATTCTTTTTATGAAACTCCACTCCACACTAATGGGAAACGTAACGTAATCGCCTCGCCTCGAAAAGCGAAGGCGATTGGTGCCGATCCTTCCGAGTTGATAAGTGTGCGGTTTTTTTTTTTTAATATGGTATAGGGGGGCAAACGAGCAGTTGTAGCCATTTTCATGACTACCGACGCCCATAGACATCTGCATAGAGACTATACAGATGCGCTGCCCCCCTTTCTCCTCCCACCTCCTTGGGCCAGTGACCAATATGCGGGTGAAACCGCGTGGCGCGGCTAGTAGATAATAGAAGTAAAACGAAACCACGTTATAATCCTAAGCCAGAACGTTTCCAGTGTATTACGTAATTCCAGGCACATCCTTTGTTTATTGTTGACCCAGTTCAATTTGTACGATATTAGTACCTACCTACATGTCCCTCGGCAATACTTGGAAATGTAATTATATTGATGTTACGCCCATAACACATTTACGCCTCTGACATGTTGACCTAATATTTCGTCATATTTACCCCAAGCCAGGTCCTATTTGATATTTAATTCATTAATAACTACTGTTTATGAACGCTGCCGAGTGAATTAAAAAAAGAAAAATAGGTATAGGCTCCTTATATAGCGCTAACTTCCGCCCGCAGCTCACGTGGATTTCGGACTTCAATAATGGAATTATAATACATATAAATCTTCCTCTCAAATCAATCTGTTTATTAAAAGAAACTCCATCAAAATTTGTTGCGTACTTTTAAAGATCTAAGCATACAGACACACAGACGGCGGAAAGCGACTTTGTTTTATTTTATACTATGTAGTGATAAGAGAGGAAAAAATCAGGTGGAAGTGGATCAACAATAAACATCCGCGCAGGCCCACTCTAGGTTAAGTTTGTACCCTGCGCCGCCCTAATTTGGCGCCCTAAATGCACAATAGTGCAATATAGTTATGTAGGTACTAGCTTTTACCCGCAGTATCGCTCTCGTCCAAATTTAAAAATAATCCTATTTCCTTTAAATAAAGGGTCCTTCTTTTTTAAAAGGGGCTTCCTTTTAATAAAGTTTGTACACATATTCTTCGAGTAAGTAGTTCTTTTAGTAAGCGGTAATCCACACTGCATACTTGCATGCAGCCGAATTGGGCCGGCACGACCGGGAAGTGGCGTACGTATAGAAGATCTACTGCAATAAAAAGTATCCTGTCATTTCTAATAGGAATATGTGTACAAAGTTTCATGATGATCGGTTGAGTAGTTTTGGCGTGAAAGCGTACAAACAAACTCACATTCATAAGTTTTATAACAAGCTGTTACCCGCTCCTTCGCCCGCGTGATTTTTTCAAAAAAAAGAAGGAGCCGATGGCACTCTTTCGACCTTCAACTATCTCCACACTAAATATCACATCGATCTGTTGATCCGATTTGATGTGTAAACAAACAAACACATTTTGACATTTATAATATTAGTAGGCTGTAGGAATATTAGAAAGTTGTTTAAGTAAAATGTTCTTTTGTTACAGCGTGCTTCAACCACGATCAGAAGGATATCAAACTCGGCAGAGACGAGAAGAAGGACAGCTCGCTGAACATGATGGACGCGGGACGTGAGTCGTGTTGTACTGTTAGCTGTGGTGTTTGTAAGAGGTAGTGCCACGCTGCATGCATATGCAGCCACCACCGGGCAGGTACCTCAACTTCAAGGGAACGGCGTAAAGTGACGGCTGTGCTGTCGTGTATCGTGCGGTGTGTGAGTAGCCGGTGGCCCATTGAGGGGGAGGATGAAGGAGGTCTCCGGATATTATGTAGTCATGGAATTGGCTCCGTCGGCTCGTTTGCCTTCTTGTATTATAAAAAAGAGGCCTGCTAGACGTATAAGGGGCAAACTAGCAGCCGGAGCCTCTTGATAATTACCGACATCCATGGCCGTCTTGATCATCAGATGCGTTGCCTTAAATTCCTACTCTTGTCCATTGGGCCCCATGACGCCACAAACACGACAGCATGGTTGTCACTTTACGGCCGTATCGAGAGGTACCTCCCAAGTTGTGACGCTCCAGTTGGTAATCCTGCTGTGACGCATGGCACTACCTCTTACTAATGGGCATTAGTAACTATGGCCTACCCGGCGGTAACTATTTTACTATCAATGTGGGCTACATTGATAGTAAAATAGTTACCGCCGGGGAAGGCAGATTCTCAAGTGGCGGTCCTGCAAGACGAAGTGATGGATGATCTCTTAACCAGTGGACTGGCGACTTGGTTAAGAATGCGTGGCGATGCACGTGATCATGAACTATGCCCGTGTACAGTTCTGGATATCTTTTGATTGATGATGGCGATGATGATGATGAGGCTCGAGTGAAAAATCGTGTGAAACAGCTCAGCGTAACGTTTTACAGAGCAACATCTTTTTCGCGCCTTTCCCGTAACATGTTCGTTCTAGGTTCAGTCTCGGGTAGGAGTCGACACACGCAGTTTTCGCGTTATTTAGGGTTCCGTACCTCACCATATTACTTAGGTAGTCGGTCTCTCTGTACGTCTGTATGTCTGACACGACGCAAATATAACAACAGTTATAAGTATTAGTTAACTATACGGAAAAATAAGTTTGCCAACTTAAAAAAAAAGATTAACTCGCACCGGAAAACAGAGTGTTGCCGGCCTCTTATTTGGTTATAGCGCTCTCGGAGAGGCCTGTGTCCAGAAGTGAACGTACACCAGCTGATGATGATGAACGTACAAGAATATCGATGTTTGCTCGGTGTACAACATGAACACCCATATGGGTTTACCGTTTAACTTCCTATAAACATGCGGGTATATTTGTACAAACTTCGGACAAATCGAACACGAAACTAAACTGAAGGCAAAATACTGTTACTATTTTAACTAACCTAACATAAAAACAAAACATATTTCAATGTCCCAAGTACCATTACTGCCGCTCGCGTTTTTGAGAGGACATGTCATTGTGGACACTTTAAAAATGGACATCTAAGTTGATGATTTTTTTCAGTGAATTAATTAAAAACTACCAGTTATTAATATATTTGTATTGTGAGATATTGGCCAAATTTGATTAATTTAAGCACTTGTATGTTGTAGTTACCGTACGGATGCATAGAAATTATGACCTGGAGGTGTGATGTTTATGCTTCAGGAGGTTGCAGATACGTATTCGAATTTTACGTGTTCCCGAAAAAAGGGCTTGACAGACAAACTAACAAACAGTCCATCTAGTGTTCCTTTATGGGTTCCGTTTTCTTCTTATGGAAAATGATGAATAACATGAGGAGTAAAATCGTATGATTCCATTACATTAACGTATGAACCAACTCAGACATTCTCTATGCTTTCCCGCGCTTACGTCGCTCAGAGAGTCGCCCAGTCTCGAGAGAGAAGGCTCGCACTGTTACATGCCAACCATGCTCGTTCTTAAAGAGTATACTCCAGCCGCGTGCTGGAGCTAGCGCACCCTTTTTGCCTATATTTTATTGTAGAACCTAGGCGTTGTCTAGTGCTTCGTGTACGCCCTAGCGTATTGCGTTACGGCACGCAACCTGTCATGACGGATAGATTATATTTACCCTGGACGCGTGTAGCTAACGGCCAGTAGAATATACGCATGTGATTATTATAATTACAGTTTTGTAAAAACTAAGCGTTAATTTTACATCACACTTCAATATGTACCACCTCTACGGCGCGGCGCAGCCGAGAAATGGTGATGATTGGTACGCTCGAAATCGATAGGAATATGGGAAGAATTCCTTTCCCTTTTGTAAAGGTTGAGAGAGGGTAGGTACCAAAAGTAACAGATTTACAGATTTCAACAATAGATTTAAAAACGAAACGAGTAAAACCCTTTTAACGACATTATATAAATACAGGTACTAAAAGTTTGCTACAAGAAGGAAACTCAAGTGTCCAACTTGCAGATTTACAGACACTTAATTTCTAAGCAAAATTTTTCTTTGCACTTTTGTGTACCTACCTATTGTTTTATTTTGTTTTGGTCGATGGCAAAACTTTTAATCAATTTTAAATGTCACTGTCAGATATTTTGACGTTACCGGTTACATCGAATGTTCACCCTCGTCCCATGGAGACTAGAGACCAGGAGCATCGACTTCTAAGAGAACAGTTACTAAATTGTTAACTACGAGAACAGTAACTTACAAATTCAAATTTAATTTATTTGCAAAAAACATGTCATAGATTACAGATGGTCGTGTATGCGTAATAAGTCACAATGTTTTGCCTTTTCAATAGGCATGCAAATATTATGGCAATTCTGAATTAATGTACAAATCATCATTACATAGGCACATTATTAATGTAACAAACAAATAACACATCAAATCAATTATAGAAGACAAAACTACATAATAAAAACCTAATTATTTTATAAAATCTTTAAGCTTATAGAAACATTTTTCTAATAACCAATCTTTTAACTTAATTTTAAACCATTTTAGGGGCAGGTTACGAATTTCTTTGGGTATTTTGTTATGTATTGTTACAGCCTTTTCGATATTCGATAGCAACTTTTTCGATAAAACATAGTTTTACCGTCAGGTACTCTCAGTCGACTTGGATCCCTTGGGAAATACCTATTGTCAATCTTGTTATGGTCTATAAACAATTCAAAGTGCTTTTTAACGAATATTGCTGTTTCTAGTATGTATATAGATGTCATAGTTAGTAACCTAAGCTTTTTAAATAATGGTTTACGTGAATCTAATGGACCGGTACGGTTGATAGCTCTTATACATTTTTTTCTGAGCTATAAAAACTCTATTTATGTTTATAGAGTTTCCCCATATTACTACGCCGTACCGTAAAACCGAGGCCACATAACCGTGATATGCTACAATTGATGCATCCTTACTTGTATTTCGTGAAAGTGTACGTAGAGCATATACAAATTTATTAAGCTTGTTACAAACATTTTCTGTGTGAGCCTTCCAATTACAGTGACTGTCTAAATTGATCCCCAAGAATTTTGCATCATTTACTTGTTCTATGAGATTGTTATAAAATTTTAATTCAAGATTTATTTTTTTTTTATTTGAAAATGGAATTACTTTAGTTTTATTAATGTTTATTTTGAGTTCGTTAATTTCCAGCCAATCAATTACTTCTTTAATTGTATTCGTGATAGCTCCTTCATAGTTGCTTTGATTTTTCAAATTTTCGGGTACTAATACCGATATGTCATCAGCGAACAAAATACATTCCTGATTTATGGCTCTTGGAAAATCATTTATGTACAGGAGAAAAAGAAATGGCCCTAAAATACTCCCCTGTGGTACACCTACTTCATTTTGTAGAATATCAGACCTAAAAGTGTTTAATTCATTGTTTTCAATTCTACTAATTTCTACACATTGACTACGATTTGTAAGATAGCTGTGTAGCCACTGCAATGACTGTCCTCGTATTCCATACTGTTCACATTTATTTAAAAGAATTTTATGATTTACAGCCTTACTCATATCGAATAGAATAACAGAAACTCTTTTTTTACAATCAACATGTTTTGCAATTTTATTCACTAGTTTGAATGTCGCTAGTGCTGTAGTTTTATTTTTAATAAAGCCGTTTTGTTCATCTGCTAAAATATTAAATTTATTTATAAAGTGAATTAAGCGTGCGTACATAATTTTCTCGAATATTTTGGAGAATATAGATACCAGTGTAATTAGTCTATAATTATTTATGTCCTTATCACCTTTTTTGTATAGAGGGCGTACGATTGCTAGCTTTAATTTTTCAGGAAATATGCCTGTTGTAAATGAAAGATTGATAAGGTGACATAACACTTTAGCCAATTCACTAGAACACTCTTTTATTATTTTCGTGGATAGAGAGTCATATCCCACTGCGTTTGTATTATTAAGTGTCCGTATAGTTTTAAGCACTTCTTCTTCAGTAGTAGGCATTACAAACATACTCGAGTTATTACTATCTATTTTTGGCTGAATATTATTATTTTTATATATGATGCTAGGTTCACATGAAATGAATTTTCTGTTAAAATGATTTGCTATATCTACTGCCTCCGTAATTTTTTTTTTCATCTATTATTACGTATTTCAAATCATCACATAAGTTGACATTGCTATTTTTATTTTTAATTATGTTCCATGTGGCCCTGCATTTATTTTTTGCGTTATTTATATATTTGTTAATAATGTGTTTTTTGGA
>LUGF01006378.1:155072-172595 GCA_001625245.1 Calycopis cecrops
TTGATGACTACCGACGCCCATGGACATTCGCATGATTGTTACGCAGATGCGTTGCCCTCCTATCACACATGGGCCACCGGCTACTCACAAACCGCACGAAACGCGACAGCGACTCTGTCACTTTACGCTGGTATCAAGTGAGCTAGAGGTACTTCCCCGGTCGTGCCGGCCAATTCCGTTGCATAGGAGGATGTAATGTCATGCACCATGCATGGCACTACCTGCTCCTATGCAGCATGGCACTAGGTACCTCTTCCAAAATGTGTTTCGATATTGTATTTTTTTTTTTTTTATGATATAGGAGGGCAAACGAGCAGCCGGAGCCATTTTCATGACTACCGACGCCCACAAACATCCGCATAGAGGCTATACAGATGCGCTGCCCTCCTTTCTCCTCCCACCTCCATGGGCCATATCACATTGTATGTAATGTATATAGCTTCTTTGTATTATTCGTCTTCTTACCAATAAACAGTTATTTATTTATTTTATAAATGAACCTCTAGCAAGTTACAGCAATCAGTTGGCTTGATAGTCTGGACTCTGGAGTAGCGCCGAGGAAACATGAGCTGAACCGCACTGAATCGCGAGTAGGGGAATGACGCAGCCCTCGGTCTCTGGCCTGTGGCCATGTTAACAATAGCTAAAACGGTATCATATCGGGATGCATCTCTCCCATGCCGGTCGGACGACAACATCGTCTGACCGGCATGGGAGAGATGAAGCTGTATAGTGTATACTTCAACAAAATAAATTCATGTTCAAACAAAACATGTCTACACAAAACACAGTCCCTAAAACACTTTTAGATCGCAACTTGCGGTTATGCTCCCTACTAAATACTTGATAGATGCGGTATTTAAGGTAGCTCAGCTCAAAATACCGACTTCTGGCATTTAGTATTTAGCCGAAGACCTAATAGCAACGTTGCTTCGATAAAACGTTTATGCATGTTGCAACGTTGCATATTACCTTGCACGTTATAGACAAAGGTGACGAATTATTACTGTAATTATAGTTGGTGTTGTCTTGCATAACATACCTACATCAATTGAATGACTTGACAAGTTATCGCTTATACTTTTACTGGTGTTTTTTATGATCTGTATATGGGCGGTTTTGCTACTAGAGATAGAATTTTGACTCAATAATAAAGTTATCTTGCCTGGCAGGTCCAGTCGTTTTCGTTACGTAATGCCCGATTTACACGTATTAAGTAGTTAAGTAGTTAACTAAATTTTAAGTGCTTCATTGCATGTAAACACATAATTTAGTAGCAAGTTGTAACTTAAAATTTAGTTAAGAACTAAACTAGTAATTTAGAATGATTTCTATTTTTCGCTTAAGTTGGTGGGCGGGGCTTCTCACTTGACACATTTGGACAGGCACTAGATGAGTAAAATGGATAAGTGTACTGAAGAATAAACCCGGCTGCTTAGGGTTAAATTACGATTTATTCGTCGTGTTTTTCTTGTTCCTTAAATAAAGTGCTACTAGCGCCGTACTGATCTCATCTTTATATTACATTTTTACACACAATCTAGTGGGTTTGGTTATATCCCTAATTATTTCATCTTCTACTTCATCCAAAACATCTCCCAAAATCAAAAATTTAAGACTTTGTTACTATGTTGAATGTCCGTCTGGAGTGAACTAATGAGCTTAACTACTTAAATACGTTTGGACATATGCAATGCAATTAAGTACTTAAAGGTAGGTTAAAATTTAGTTACCTACTTAACTACATAATACGTGTAAATCGGGCATAATGGTTTTGTGTCAAAGATATTGAAATTTCGAATTATTTTCTAAAGAAATCATAATTTCTAAACCACAAGTTTTCGCTAAAGTATGTTTTAAATGATCATTCATAATGCTCTCTAGCTGAATTGGACCACTGAAAAAATACTATAAATGGACCGCTCTGTATAAAATTCAATTAGTGTTATGAAATTAGTAATAACTAATAATAAACAATATAAATTAAAAAAATAATCAAAAAATTAGTGTCAAGGTTCATTCATCAGACAAAACTTTATTTCATGCTGTTATTTTTTTGTGTTGTATTTTTTTTGTTCTTCCTTCTGGTTTTTTCTTTTCATGTACATGTGTTGTATCACTAAATTAAGTAACAATTACAATGTGTAAGTGTAATTGTCATAAATTAAAGGCCGGCACCGCAACTGCAAAATCCCTGGTGTTGCAGATGTCTGTGGGCGTCGGAAAACACCATCATCTCGGTGACCCGACTGCTCGCTTGCCCCCTGTACTATAAAAAAAATAAAAGTTCTATTATATTTCATGATACGGTCTGGCGAAGGACAGACTACAGCATACTTAGTTATAGTAATACTTAATCTAGTACATCCACGTCTAGGTGCCACGAGGTGGCTAGATCGATGTGTTACATAATTGAACTCCATGCAGGCTGGCGCTTGCTCTTATATAACGCGACCCATGCAATAAGTCCACATTACGTAAGCGAAAACTAGCCATTGCTGTACATTTGGACGGAGTTGGCACGGAATACCTGAAGCTGTGACAAATGGGTACATGATTTTTGGACTTCTTCTTGGTCTGTTTTATTTGCTTTGCCAGCGAATTGAGAAAAATCCCACTTGGAATATATTTTTACGGATAAAAGCCAATGTGTCTATCCCTAGGAAACCATTCTAATCTATATAATTTTATGTTATTCTAAATTGAAAGTACCTATTCCAAATTCGCCTAGCTAGTAGCTTCGCGATAATGTAGCCAATATAATATACATTGTCAATCATAAACTTTCGCTATGTTATTAGTAGTAAATTAAGAAAAAAAATATTTATTTGCAGAATGTGGGTAGAAAAATAGAAGTAGTTATAGCATTGCAAAGTTGTATATACATAAGGATGACATTATCCCTTAATCGTTCATGTATGATTGAGTAGGAGGCAGGACAACGCATCAACTAGTCTTCAAAATGATCGTGTGCATATTATGCTAAAAAGAAAATAAAAAATATAGTTCTAAATCAACACAGTCCGATGGCCAAGGCCAAGCCGTTCTCAAAATTTGAAAATTGTTTAACCGTAATTAAATATGTATTTAAAAATATTTATTTTTGAGAAATTAATTTATTGCAAATATATTAATAAAAGTATTAAATATGTCCATTAAATTAAAATAATAAACTCATTTATTTTACATGTAATTCCGTATTTTTTTTGATGAATCATTGTTGGCAGCAGTTTTCAGTAATGCTTTGTTAGATAATAATTGTGTTTGAATAACGGATGTTTAAATTTCACGAATTTTAAAACTTCAATGAAATTATTCACACAATTGCATTGTTTCGGTTATTGTAAGTAGCCTATAGGATAATTCTATTTATAGTTTATACATATTTGAGTTGTTAAACTTGCATCTATTGGATCTAATTAACCTATCTTAACTTACTAAGGGCCGATTTTTCAATCCTCAGATAAAAGATAACCCTGGGAATAAACTATCTCTCTTTCATTTTTTATTACGTGTTTAAGTGCGAAGAGTATAATTTATTCCTAGGGTTAATTTTTATTTGACGATTGAAAAACCGGCCCTTAGTCTATAGCTCGTACACTCGTACGTAGCTCGCACTCCTTGCTCGAGGCTAAAGAGCAGTCGGAGCGACTTTCATGACCACCAACGCCCCTAGACATCGCTTAGAGGCTATACAGATGCGTTGCCCTCCTTCCTCCTCCTCCCTCCATGGACCATGAGCCTACGCCGGTTTCGTGTAAGCCAGAGGTACCTCCCCGGTCATGCCGGCCCAATTCGGCTGTATGCACGCATGGTTTCTCCACACAGATAAAACCAACACAGTCAACGCGATCAATATAATATCTAAATCATGGTTTGTCTACCAGTGGGGCGCGCCTTCTTCGGGGGGCGCGGCCAGTTTCCAGGGGAGTCGCAAAGCATTTGATAATTAAGGTTGAAAGGAAAAGTAAATTACTAGACTCATAAAATACATTGTATATGGAGGTAACTATATTTTGGGAGGCATGAAAATTTTTGCAAGTTGTTAGGGAGGCGCGACTTGGAAAAGGTTGAGAATGAAAACCCTGATGCAAAGTTTGATCAGTTTAGTTCTAGCGGTATATGCGGACTAGTAAGCATTTACCGGACCACTGATATGTTGAGCGCCTGTAAATTAGCATTTAATTATCATTGTTCCATTGTCTACGAGACGGGAACATGTCGGCGCCGGTCAACGATAATGTGAGCTGGACAAAAAAAATCCATTTTTTTTTGTTGGGGAGACGCATTACGCGCTGTTACTGGTTTAATGGGGTGCATTGGCTGGACTTACAGATTTTTTTTAATGGTATAGGGGGGCAAACGAGCAGTCGGAGCAATATTCATGGCTCCCCCGGTCGTGCCGGCCCAATTCGGTTGCATGCAAGCATGCAGTGTGGCACTGCCTCTTACAAATGCTCTGGGTACTGTCGAGTACCCGCTAAATCCCTGATTGATCAGTGCCCCCTTCGTCATACCCCGAACTGGACATCATCAGGGAGCCTTAACTGCTAATCGGTCCCCTAAGCATTGTCCTACACCACAGAACCATCTTACACCAACTCGAGACAATGGACAAGGATTGGGTTTCCCAGCTTCCTCCTTGTCTATAGTCCCCTCTTATTTCTAGAGACAGAACACACCCGAATGTACCATCCTGGCAGTGGCGTGACTATACCGCTCGAGGCACGTGGCAAATTCATCGGATGGGGCCAATCTGTTGAATTTTGAACATAAAGAAGCTTTTTGTTTTTTAGTTGGGATTCTCCTCTGACCGGAGCCCTTGCCGGCTGGGGCCCCGTGGACTTGTAGCCTTGTAGTTACGCCCGCATCCTGGTCGTGCAGGGTCGATTGTCTGGCAATGCTGAACTCTGAATGATGATGCTGAATGCAAGTGTTTGGATAAATCATTCCAAACGAACATTTCATATTTACATTACTGAAATTTGCACAGGTTTTCATTGTTAATGGTTTTATTGTTCCTTATTTATGCATTATTCATAATGTTATGCATGCATAATTTTCCATTAGTTTAAACAATAATACTTTGACATTATTTTTGTTGAGACAAATAAACATTCTGGCTTCTCTATGTCTCTGTGTTACGTCAAATCTGAAGAATTCTTATATTGGGTAGTTTTGCTGTGCACCAACTACCTATACAGGAATCAGATGACGATAACGAGCAGTCGGAGCTTTGTAGTGGCTATCGGCTACCATATCCGTGTACCATCCGGTATCCATACCATATCCTTTGTACCTATATTGCCCTGCGTCTCTTTTCTTTTTTTTAGCATAGCATAAGGGGCAAACGAGTAATCCGAGCCATTTTCATGACTACCGACGCCCATTGACATCCGTATGGAGGCTATACAGATGCGCTGCCCTCCTTTCTCCTCCCACCTCCATGGACCACCACCTACTTACACAGCGACAGTACAGCTGTAACTTTACGCCGGTGTCGTGTAAGCGAGAGGTATCTCCCCGGTCGTGCCGGCCCAATTCTGCTGCGTGCATGCATGCAGTGTGGCACTACCTCGTACTAAAGACTTCTCGCTCCAAGTAGCCGCCGGAATTAACAAACCACACGAAGCTCGACATTATAGCTGTCACTTCAGGTTACGAGACAAGAGGTACCTCCGCGATCGTGCTGGCCCATTAAAATTGTTGACGCGTAGGTTTTTCCCACCAAAAATCCTCCGTTGTTTTCACTAAAAGTTCACGCAATGTTCTGTGAGCGGAAAGTTTTTCGTATATTGCTAATTGCTGTTCATTACACACAGATGTCGTGGTCACGCCGTACCCTTGTGACAGTGTCACCATCATTACTTCCAAGGTATAAGGTTTCCAAGGTTCCAGGTTTTCTTAATATCTTCCTCATACTGAAATGTTAATAAAGCGGAACCAAACCACGAGACGACAGTTGATAAAATTGAAACAGGACATTTTATAGCGCGCTTTGCGATATATAAAAAACTAGCGGCGCCCCGCGGTGTCACCCGCGTAAATTTCGATCCCGTTGAAAATAGAAAATCATCCCATGGCATCCCATAGGAACATTTTTTCGGGACAAGTCGGCGCACAATTGGCGGATTTTTTTTCATTTATATTTAACTCCATATTTCTAGCTATTTGTACTCTGTGCTTTGTTTTTGCATATGGCAAATTAATTTGACTGAATGCAATTGAAAACTATTGCAGCAATACCACGGTTAAGAAAAAAAAAAAAAATTAACCCGTCATATAATCGACTTCTTTGTAGGAAAATCGCTGAAAAAATTTCATTTTCTTGGTTTATTTTTATTTTAGTTGTAAAAACTAGAGTGATTCTTTATGATTTTATTAAAAGCTTATTTAAAGTAGTTTAAATGCCGTCTTTTACTTTGTTAAAGTAAGTAATCGTTTTTGTTTTATACCAAATTAACGAAACACATTGATTGTGTCATTGAAATCAAAGTGTAGATCATATAGCAAAATTTCTTAAAAAAAAAACCACTCATTTAAAACGTTTACAATTGTTACTGTTGGCTAGTATTGTTAACTTTCAAATAACAATAACACAAATAGTTCGAAGCCAAATGTAAACATGAAGTCAAGTGGAGTATTGTCAAGGGGACGTTTGTTTTTGCTGGCCCAATTTCAAGTACTTGAAATTTGAACGTATCGTATGTTAAAATAACAATTCAGCTTGTGTTTTTTTATAAAAACTTTTGTGTTCAGCAGTTTTTGCGTGAAGGAGTAACAAACAAATATACAAACTTTCGCATTTATAATATTAGTAGGATGTCACACCTTGAGACTTGGGTTATAATATAGTAATTTATTATTCTTTAGCTGGTGCCTGCGACTTCGTTCGCGTAGCGTAGTAATATTAAAATCAAAGTGATTTGTTATTGTCTGCTTGCAGTGTGACGACATTCCGATTTCCCGTAGGAATGAGCAATTTTACCGCACTAAAAAGTGTTTTTGATGTTGACCAGGCTTAGTATATAAATAACCATTGAGTTATTATTACGTAGTACATATAACTCAATGTAAATAACACAGAAAGTTTTATTCGAATCCGTCCAGTAGTTCCTGAGATTAGCCTGGACACACAGAACCACGGACAAACAGACAAAAAGACAAAAAATAATTAAAAAACATTAAAGTGTTCAAAACTATTTTAACAACGCCCCCAATTAGTTTTTTTTAAATATGTTCAATGTACAGACACAAGAATTTTACTGTTTTATTATTTGTATACATTATTATTTATTTAATAATTTCCAGATTTTTATACGTTAAGTAAGAGCAGTCTTGCTGCATTACAGGCTAATGGGGCCAATTCCATCGCCTCCTCTTTTCTTCTCACTACGTATTTTGCTAGTTAAGTCATGTGTCAGTTAATCACAGCACTTTATTGACTACCAACGCCCATAAACATCCATATAGACGTTACGAAGACGTGCCTTTCTCTTTCAATCCAATGGGCCTCCGGAAACACATCTCTCGAAACGCGACAGCTTGCTGTCAGTTTAAAGTATGTATAGGTACGTTATGTAACTCTAAACATACGACATTATATTTACCTACTACGCCTTAGAGCTCTTACACACGAGCGGCACGTGTCCACAGCAGGGGTAACATTCAGCATTCAGTAAGAGGTAGTGCCACACTGCATGCTTGCATGCAGTCGAATTGGGCCGGCACGACCGAGTAAGTACCTCTCGCTTACACGAGACCGGCCTAAAGTGACAGCTGTGCTGTCGCGTTTCGTGCGGTGTGTAAGTAGCCGGTGGCCCATGGAGGTGAGAGGAGAAAGGAGGGCAGCACATCTGTATAGCTTCTATGCGGATGTTTGTGGGCGTCGGTAGTCATGAAAATGGCTCCGGCTGCTCGTTTGCCCTCCTATATCATAAAAAAAAAACATCACTTCAACTTCAACAACTTCGCCGACAAGTTTCTACGGCAGCCGTCCGCGTCGCCGCGTTGACGTCAGCCTGCGACGGGTCGACGGCACTCGTCGACTTATAGCAATACTAGCTGCGCCCCGCGGCTTCGCCCGCGTAAATTTCGATATCGTGGAAAATCATTCCATGGCATCCCTCAGGAACATTTTTTCGGGATAAAAAGTATCCTATGTTATTTCTAATACCTCCAGGAATATGTGTACAAAGTTTCATAATGATCGGTCTAGTAGTTTTGGCGTGAAAGCGTAACAAACAAACTTACATTCACATTTATAATATTAGTAGGGATAGACCGACCATTTCAACTTCAAAGATCAGTGGTCGGTCTATACGCTATAGGTCGACGATTGCAGTCACCGCGTCGACGTCGGCCGTCGACGCGGCGACGGCTGCAGTCGACGCACCGACGCGACGGCTGAAGATACCTCTGCCGTCGACACGTGCCGCACGTGTGTAAGAGCTCTTAGGCAAATATAATTTTAACATACACTCGTCAGAAATCTTTATAGCAGCAACCCGCGGTTTCACTCGCGTACTCATTGTCTCTGCTCTCATTGGTGACAGATGCGGGATTTTTGTCCGCTGACAAACGGACACGGTATGCAAACTGCGAACTACTTTTAATTACTCATTTGCGTTACTCGATACAGTTGTAAGCGATCTGTTTTAGCGGACTAAAATTCCTCATCTGCAGGCCTTGAGAGTTGAGAGTAGCTTTATAATATCTATACAAATAAAATTGGATTGTCTGTCTGTAATAATAAATTTTTTAGTAAGAGGTAGTGCCACGCTGTATGCTTGCATGCAGCCGTCTGTATAGTCTTTATGCAGATGTCTATGGGCGTCGGTAGTCATCAAAATGGCTACAACTGCTCGTTTGCCCCCCTATACCATAAAAAAAAAAACACTTTTACTGTATGCATATGAATGTATATATACGGTACAAATACCAAAATAACATTTTTTTAATATGTGTATAATTTAACAATATAATTATATATTTGTTTTGATCAAAACGTTCTTGTTGTAGTCATCTGTGTTCAATAGGTAATAGGTTACCCGGATTTAGTTGGTCGCACACTGTTAGTTTAATATGTTAATTACTTTATAAACCGCAGAACTGTTGTTTTATGGAAAAACCCTTCCATGAAAATTACCTGCATAATGGAAAATTACTGCATCAAATTAGATTTTGTTTGTCAAGTTTAGTAAGTGAAGCTGGCGTTGCAGCGGATTTGGGCCGGTGCGGGCTGGGAGGTTCTTATTGTTAGAACTAGCTTCCGCCCGCAGAATCTCCAGCGTGGATTTCGGGCTCCAAAAATGGAGTTATTATACATATGAACCTTCCTCTTGAATCACTCTATCTATGAAAAAAGCCCCATCAAAATCTGTTGCGTAATTTTAAAGATCTAAGCACGCAGACATACAGACGGCGGGAAGCGACTTTCTTTGTATACTGTGTATTAAAATGATATTTGCTGCGCGAACGACAGCAAGGGTTTAGAGCATACACTAGGAGCGAAGGATCAGCTGAAAACAATTTCGACTACCTTGAGGCACAGAAACATACATGTAAAATTTTAATGGGGTTTCGGTGCTTCGTAGAAACTAAATCAACACACAATTGAGATTCTAAATCAACACAAGCAAAAGATACACTCGTTATTGTGCCATTGTGCATTTATTATATTTTACTAGCTGCGCCCCGCGGTTTCACCCGCGTAACTTTCGTACCCGTGGGAATATCGGGTTGATAAATAGATGTTGGCCGATTCTCAGACCTACTCAATATGCTCACAAAATTTCATGAGAATCGGTCAAGCCGTTTCGGAGGAGTATGGCAACGAAAACTGTGACACGAGAATTTTATATATTAGATTATATTATACTTAAGTTCTTATTTTAGTAAGAGGTAGTGCCACACTGCATGCTTGCATGCAGCCAAATTGGACCGGCACAAGTAACAGCTGTGCTGTCGCAATGGTGAGAAAGAAGGCAAGGCGTCTATAACTATATGTGTCGACAGGCATGAAAATGGCTCCGACTGCTCGATTGACCCGCTATACCTACTATAAAAAGATCATAACAATATGCATTAATCAAACCTTTTGTGGGTTACGAATGTTAAGAACTGGCGGCAATAAACTCATAATAATTTGGCAGTATCTAACATATTCGTGTCTGAAACTTCGATGGCATTGTCACGTGGCCTCCCCGCGTCACGGTTGGCAGGGGTCCAACTACTCGAGCCTTTGTGCCGTGACACGGATAGAGTGGCTCGCTTCTTCAGGCGGGTAATGCTAGGCCTATAGACGTGATTAAATTTTATATGATGATCCAAACTTATATTTGCGGGTGGTTTTTTTTTTTATGATATAGGAGGGCAAACGAGCAGCCGGAGCCATTGCGCTCTATTTTGTATTAAACGAACGTATGATTGCAATTGGTTTTTTATTCTCTCTTCTCACCAGTTCCGTATTACATATTAGTAATTTTTAGACGAGTGCTGGTTACTAGTATTATTGTAGCAACTACCTAGGTTGGTAGTAGGAATCATTTTGTTTTGTTTTTGTTCTTTTCCTTGTTGTAATAGCAACTAGATAATCTATGACCTTCATCTCCGCGCTGTAATAGTTATAACATCTTGTTGTTTTTTTCCTTTTCCTTAAAAATAAAAAAAGTAACTTGATGGATCAAGAGTATTTAATAGCTGACAGTGTGGTGGTGGGTAGGACAGGTTTCGATTAGAAACCCCCAAAGATGCTGCCCACTTGTCGTGGTGAGAGGGCTTGCATGCCTCTGTGATCCCCAAGGCTATGCCGGACAGGCTTGGGTGAAGAGGCCAGTCAAAGAGCAGCTCAGCTGGGAGGTTCTCCACCCATCCCTCTAAAAAAAAGGCGGCGTGGAACAGGACGACTGATGGAATTTGTCCGAATCCGACGATTCGGACAAATTGGTGGCGTGCTCCTTTGAAGTGGAGCCCTGGCCCCGCTCCAGGGGTCAGCATGGGAACCTGACCCCATTGCACGGTTCCACGTCGTAGTAAGGACTGCACAGAAGCAGCTAGACATTCCCCAAGGAGGAGAAGTCTTGCCTCTTCGACGAGTCCAACCTGTCGCTGGGGGTATGCTGTTGCCTGCGGATCTGGGACCCTCCAAGGAGGGGGGGGAGCAGCGGTTTAGTCGGTATTGCTCTCAGTATCGAGTCTGAGATAGGTCTAGGGGCCACCCGGGCTCTTAGTTCTCATACGTAAACCGTATTCCCCTGCGTATAAAAAGTTCCGATTAGAAGTGATTGATAAGACACAATTACGTAGTGCTTAAAGGTTAACTAACGACTAGCAATTGACTCTTTAACCTATGAAATGGGCCCCGATATAAACTAAATACCTCACCAATTATAATAATGCGCAACGTGCGATGGGTTATGGTGTTTGTCAAGCATTATATGCATGGTGAGTGGAAATCGGGAAAAGTCGAGGAGTGAGTGGTGGTGCCGTGCTGTCTCCTAGTTTTGGAGATAGTCCAAATAAGTTAAATGAAAATTTTTTAATTTACATTTATTTTTAGTTTTGTACCCTGCAAAAGTATGATACGGAACAATGCATATATCTCCAAAAGTACGAAACTTTGTCTATACTATGTTTGGTTAAAAATATACTATAAAGGCTCGTAGTTTCTACACACTCCATTCAAAAAACTGTAATAAAATATGGAGGAGATTTTTTTTAATTTTTTTTTTTTTTTTTTTATGATATAGGGAGGCAAACGAGCAGTCGGAGCCATTTTCGTGACTACCGACGCCCATAGACATCCGCATAGACTATAGAGGATATACAGATGCGCTGCCCTCCTTTCTCCTCCCACCTCCATGGGCCACCGGCTACTTACACACCGCACGAAACGCGACAGCACAGCTGTCACTTCACGCCGGTCTCGTGTAAGCGAGAGGTACCTCCCCGGTCGTGCCGGTCCAATTCGGCTGCATGCAAGCATGCAGTGTGGCACTACCTCTTACATAATGGATGGAAGAGTTTTCTCAAAGGTACTACGCACTTACCGCATCTGGTAACTGACGTGTAGATATTATTGTTATGTCGTAAAGAGCTATCCACAGCCATTACACATTTTTTGATTAGTAAAGAAGATTAGTTAGAAAAAAATCTGTATCAGCCAGTAGCTCTTTACAGTTTAGCATACAAGCAAATGTGAATTGGTAACTTGACCCCAGAGACCCGTATTGAATACAAGAAGATGAGCACATCACCACATTTATACTGGCATTGCATCATGTGCTGATTACTGACAATTTAAAAACATAGGTTAGACGACCAGGCTGGCGCAGTGGCACAGGGCTCGGATAAGTGGAGCATGTTGCGCCAGGAGTCGCGGCTTCGAATCCCGCCCTGGTCATGGATGTTTACCTGTGTATTATATGTATTTCTATAATAAAAGTAGGACAACAACTAACAAGAGTAGTCCTGCCCTTCATTCTATCCTTAACCTTAAATGAAGTGACATGACAAGTCTTGATAACACAGCAAATTAAAAAAAAAACTTTGTTGCGCGTCAAGACTCTTGTGAGCGAGAGGTACCTCCCGGTCATGCCGGAGCAATTCTTCCAATTGGCAAAAACTGCAATGCAGCATGGCACTACCTCTTACAAGTCATGCCACTTCATATCCGGTTCAGGATAGAGTGGAGCGCATGAGTAGACGTAAACTTTTGAAAATAATTGGGGTTTGGTGAAGAGGGAAGGTTGGAGAGTCGACGTAACAATTATATAGATGTCCATGTTTGTCACCGGACTGTCCTTATTGCTGGCCATTTAAAAGTAACAAGTCGTAATACTTTGATATTTGTTACAGGACGCCCTGACGGAGTTCCAGGGCTGCTTGGCCGGCCTGCTCAGCGGCAGCAACTTGCAGGAGGAAATAGAGAAGGCGAAGCCCAACGGGCAAGTGGACGAGGTGTTCAAAAAGTACGCGGATTGTCGTTAATGTAACTGCCTGTCTGGTGTAGTGGTGTGTTCAGCTTCAGATTGTGACGTCTCGGGTTCGATTCCCGTCTCTTATATTTCTTATATTTTTTATTACATTCCAAAGTGGAGAACTTGTCGGTTCTACACTCCTTTGCTATAGAATGTTGGGTTGATTGCCATCCCATTTGAATAGGGGAATGAGGGAATAGAGAGTGCAATTGTATCTAGGCACACGCATCTCTATTGATTTGACCATGTATTTACGTGTTGACATTGTATGTATGTCTTGTCCAATTAGCAAGTCATACAGTGATTTCCGCCGTAGCCGAAACTCGACTACGATGTCATATCCATCCATATAACACCATCGGAATTTTCTTAGATAGAACAATAACCGATCGGAAAAATCTGCAACACTGACTTCCTGTTTCCGGAGTGGCATTAAGAATTTAAAAAAATAACCAATTACATGTTTAGCATCCGACTCGGAAATCGAACCCGGAACCTCGTGAAATGACCGCACATGTTTGCCATGAGACCAATGACCATTTCTTACAATTATACTAGTACTAGCTGCGCCCCGCGGTTTCACCCGCGTAAATTTCGATCCCGTGGAAAATAGAAAATCATTCCAAAGGAACATTTTTTCGGGATAGAAACTATCCTATGTGTTAATCCAAGTTACCCTCTATGTGTGTGCCAAATTACATGAAAATCGGGTCAGCAGTTTCTGCGTGAAGGAGTAACAAACAAAGTAACAAATAAACAAACCAACATACTTCCGCATTTCGAATATTAGTAGGATAAGTAAGTAATCGAGGGTAAGGCATTCCGAACTTTTAGTTATGCTATTTTTATGACCGTCGCGCGTCGGTCCTAACCTAACCCTAGGTTAGTTGTACCTTTGTAGGTTTCAGATTTCTCTTATATTCTTTTGTAACAGGCAGAGCTATTGCTACGACCGGGGTAATATCTCTCACAAGATACTGTCTTAGTGACTTATTAGTAAGAGGTAGTGCCACGCTGCATGCTTGCATGCAGCCGAATTGGGCCGGCACGACCGGGGAGGTACCTCTCGCTTACACAAGACCAGCGTGAAGTGACAGCTGTGCTGTCGCGTTTCGTGCGGTGTGTAAGTAGCCGGTGGCCCATGGAGGTGGGAGGAGAAAGGGGGGCCGCGCATCTGTATAGTCTATATGCCGATGTCTATGGGTGTCGGTAGTCATGAAAATGGCTACAACTGCTCGTTTGCCCCCCTATACCATAAAAAAAAAAAAAAAAATTCATTGTTTTTGAGCCTGAACCTTGCATGCAGCGTGGCACTACCTCTTGCTGAACTGTGACACGTCCCACAGGTACTGCGACAAGACGCCCGACTTCAAGACCTGCTTCGCGAACCTCACCGACACCCTCGACCCGTGCGTGAGCGCCGAGCAGAAGAGCAGTCTGAGGACAGTGCACAACGTCAGCGAGCAGCTGGCGGAGTTCGTGTGCTACAAGGACGGCGACAGGATCGCGCGTGAGTGTGTAGTGTAGGACGGACGAGCAGTCGCATGATTGTTACTCAGATACGCTGCCCTTCCACCTCCCCACCACTGGGCCAAATTTGACCATTTTTAATGATAATTATTCTCTAATCATCCTATAAGTAACCCCAACTAGTTTGAGTAGTTAATCTCATCATTGCTCAAGATGGATGTTCAACAACTTATCGAAATCTCAAATTGTGTGATTGTCTATAGCCAAGTTTTGGACGAAGTCAATGAAAAAATGGTTAGGAGTGTATGTGTGTATATAACATATTATACTAAATAAATCACACTTTTTTTTTCGGAGCTTGAACTTTTGCTGTGGAAGTGAAGATTGTAGGTACAATCAGACAGAGACAGAAACCGAAAACTCGCTATCAGTTATGTTAGACGTAATTGTTGACGTTCAAGGAGTAATTTTTATAATTCTATTGACTATTCTGAATAAAAATTTTTCATTTCATCGCAAGAGGCACTTTGAGGAACAAGACACGGCGAATATACAATTGAACCCGCGCACGTCACTACACTTACGCATTTAACTAATCTAGTGCCGATCAAACGTGTCAAGTGACAAGCTCGAAAAATAGAAAAGATTCTTATTTACTTGTTTAGTTGTTGTTTAAATGTAAGTTGCAACTTGCTACTGTTTGTGTTTACGTGCTAACTTATCACTGAAAATTTATAGTTTTACTTAACTACTTACTTAGTAAGTGTAAATCAGGCATAAATCAGCCTTTAATATTTTTATGCCTAATTATTAGAGATATACCAGTACACTTGTCAAATTATTTAGTTTTAAGTCAAATGGCCAATATATGAGTAAATGGCTAATATAAAAAAAATGAAAATTTCGTATCTGAATTGGAGAAGGAAGTAAATTTAATTTATATGACATACACGTGTGAAACCTCGGGGCGTAGCTAGTTCACAAAGAGTCGTTCCCCTTACTGATACCACGCGCTATCGCCAATGTGACCAGGGGTCAACTCGGTCCTCTGCCTCATCTGGGGCGAAGATGCTGTCGTCCGCCGACAGGGAGCGATAACGGACTGGGGCAAATAGATACGACGTGCGACGTGAAATTAGGATAGGTATTATTATTTATTATCATTATAAGGCCGGCATCGTTTTGGATGTCTATGGACGGCGGTAGTCACTGATCACCTGCTCGTTTGCCCCCGATAATATATTAAAAAAAAATAAGCGGTTCAAGCGGATCAGTGCTGACGCCAATCAGCAAATGCCGAACTTGAGACAGTTTTTGCAAGAACTATTTATGTTTTTTTTATCAAACTATACTAAGTATACTAACTTTCCAAAATAAATAGTAAATACATATCTTATTTTATTTATTTTTATATTATGTTTATTACTTGGGGAGTGATTGCTATGCTATGCTATGCTATATTTTGTAAGAGGTAGCACCACGCTGGACTCATGTAGCCGAGCTAGGCCGGCGCGACCGGGGAGGTACCTCACTCTGTACGGGCGTAAAATGACGACTGTACTGTCGCGTTTCGTGCGGAGTGTACTTACAAAGTACATCCTGCTTATATTTTATACTCGCGCGCCCCGCGGTTTCACCCCATAAGTTTCGATCTCGTGGAAATATCGAGTTATTATGCCTATATGTTGACTCGACCTGTTAGTAATATGCATGCAAAATTTTAAGTAAATCCGACAAAAATCAGACAAAAATTCTAAAAACTATATTTTTGGCCTCGACATCGATTATAGATCACGCCTCAAGTATTATTTAAAAAAAATATTCCATGTACAGTATTGACTTCCTTACGATTTTATTATATGTATAGATGAGAAAAGCCATGCATATGAAATTTAGCACAGATTTAAACTACAACCTGGAGTGATTAAACTTTTAAAATTAATAAAAATTGTTTGATTCTAGAATTGGTACTTTATGATAAAGTATTTCTATTAGTGAAAGAATGTGTAAATTCGGCCCACTAGTATGTAGCCTATTCAATACAAACAAATTTTCTGTTTTCAATATAAGTATAGATAGATATTATTATAGATATAGAAGAATAGACACAGTAATGTCATTGTCTTACTGATTAAAATCTCGCGCCTATGTCCAACATTGGCCATTCTCCGATTCATGACGATGACGATGATGATGATGATGATGATGATGATGATGATGATGATGATGATGATGATGACGATGATCAAATTGCGTCGCACACCTACTACATCTAATATATAAAATTCTCGTGTCACAGTTTTCGTTGCAATACTCCTTCGAAACGGCTTGACCGATTCTCATGAAATTTTGTGAGCATATTGAGTAGGTCTGAGAATCGGCCAACATCTATTTTTCATCCCGATATTCCCACGGGATCGAAAGTTACGCGGGTGAAACCGCGGGGCGCAGCTAGTTATATATATGTACAAAATCCTTGTAGCATACTAATAAATAGATATGATAATTCATTAAAACGACTGGTTTGAGTTCAAGGCACATAGTTTTTTATACGCATCGCCGTGCTGTACCGGATTTAAAATTGTATATAGAATATACTGATAGATTATATTTTGAAATTATTTGTTCTTGCTGCATTGCAGCAGTATAAGTCACGACCAGGATTTGCCTGGTTCAAATATCCATGTGAAATCTATATAGGTATACTAAGGCGCAATACACAATGAGCCTGCCGCGCCGCCGACAAAGCCCGGCGACACAACCCGGCGGCCTGTATGAAAAGAATCATGTCGGCAACATGTGCCTGCGCGTGTTACCCGCCGACATGCTGGCGGCTTGGGTACGCCTGCGCTCGCTTAACAGCTTCGTTCCCTTTGGAGCAATCCAGCCAAATAAATTTCTCATCTCAAGCCGCCGACATGCCGCCGACCAAGTTATCCGACTTTTTTTTTTATGGTATAGGGGGCAAACGAGCAGGTAGTTAGTGAATACCGCCGCCCATAGACATCCGCAAAACTAGGTGTCTTGCAGACGCGTTGCCGGCCTTTAAGGAAGAGGTATGCTCTTTTCTTGA
>LUGF01006379.1:0-13081 GCA_001625245.1 Calycopis cecrops
TTATTTCAGATAATAGAAGACGACTCACATTAAGATCTAACTTCATCACTTAATTAAAACACGATGGAGCTATTCGTAGAAAATGTGATAGCTCTGAAGCGCATCGAATCGCGAATCATACAAATATTTTAGTTACCATTGAAAATCATGACTACACACATACTGACGATAATACCAGACCGTGCCGTACAAATAACGAATGTCTTAGTTTCTTCTCAAGAAACTTTCCAATTTCAATATTTAAACGTCTGATGTGAACACTATGTGAACGAAAGCACTTATTTTAATTAGCAATCTACTTGAAACACTCGCACTTCGTCTGGCTTACATCTCAGCCTCTGATGAAATATGCATTATCAATAATATTATATGTTTGAGAATAATAAAGATATTAGCAGAACCCCGCTGTTTGACCCGAATAACTTTCGAACCTTTCACAAACTTACAATTCCTATTTCACCCCTTAGCATTAAAATTATAAAAAATCCGCTTTATGTATTCGATTAAACTCCCTTAGGAATCTGTCCGAATTCGGCTTTTTGTGTTCAATAGAGTCGCTTATGTGTGGTTAGTTAGTTGAGTAGTATGTCGATTGTGTGTATAATAATAAATACTAATGGTCTTATTAGATATATTCACCAATTTTGTAGATACTTTCTACTATACTTAGGTTTTAACACGATTAAATATTTATGAAAGGTACTAGCGAAAAGATATACCTATTGCTTGACGTTTCGACCAGGTTGCACCAGCCGTGGTCACTAGCCGACTACGCATATTCGGCTCACAGTCAGACAGTCGGCTATTTAAAAAAATCGGCCAATTGCCAGTCGAACTTGTTCACCAAGGCTTCCCCGCACTAATGAGAAATAGATATAAGTGTAGTGAGCTAATCAGTATTATTAGTAATTAATAAGTTGACAATCTTTTATTTGCGGGTCACACAATTTGTTTGAAGCGAATTACACCTGTAAGTTAGTAATGTTTTTTTAGTGTTTTAATTATAATTTACAGGATCTCGGTACACACACACACACATTAAGGAATACATATTCGTAAATGTGTGCTATAAGTTCTTACATCTTGGGCAACAGGGAGTGCCCATAAGTTTTAGAAAACGTGCGATTTAATACATAAATGTAGTCATGACATGTTTAATACAAAAAGTAATACATCGTGCATAAATGACTAACTTTTTACTGCATTGACTTAAAAGTATGGTTCTTACAGGTTCTAACAGATATTACTTCACATGATATTTTCACGTGTTCCCGAGAAAAAGCTTTAGACAGACGGACAACAAAGTGATTCTATAGGGGTTCCGTTTTTTCTCTTTGAGACACGGAACCCTCATGAACGGAGCAACTTGAGACAACAATCATATTATTTTCCATGATTTTGTTGTAATTTTATTACCGGTTAGTTATTATTTGATGTATATAGATGAATATAAATTAAAATAAATATTTTTTTAATGTGTAGCAGGAAGAGACGAGTTTTATGTTCTTACTTGCTGCGTTCTACAGTTTTATCCATGTAAACCCTGTTTCAAAGGAATCGCAACTTTTTTTTGGACACAAAGGTTTATTTTTTTATTTTCCTGATTGTAATCTATATTTTTGTAAAATTCATCCCAATAAAAGACCAAATTATGCATTAGAAGTAGCAAACATTACACTATTAATCCATTTCATATATATAAACTTAATTATGTAAAATACAAGCATAGTTACGTACTAGCAGTGCGTGCATGGAGAAAGTGTGGAACGATTAAGCTGAAATTCGTGTGAAATACTGAATTTGCAATTTCTTGAAGCATAAAAAATGTATAACTTTTAAGTCAACGCATAAAATATTGCCATTTAAATTTTGCATATTTTGACGATAGCACGGTAACTAAAACCTACGGGATACTTCCCGTTGACCTAGAAGCATGAAATTTGGCAAGAAGTGAAATATTATGTTACAACGTAGATGAAGGAAAACAACGAAACTTTGTAATGTATAATAAGGCATTATCAGTAGAAAAAAACTTCAAACTTGCATAATTGGTCAGCAGATCCATAACTGCCGTTGCGCGTTGGTTCGTTTTATGATGACATCATGAGAACGAAATCTACCTGTTGTTAGGTAATTGAAACAAATGTTATAAATTAAATTTATTATTAGGTTACTTACTTTTTACGTTAAATTGAAGTACACATTTCGAACGTTAATACTACAATATATATCCTACTAATATTATAAATGCGAAAGTTTGTATGTTTGTTTGTTTGTTAATCCTTAACGCAAAAACTGTTGCACAGATTTTCATGAAATTTGACACACAGAGTGAGTAACTTGGATTAAAAAATGTTCCTATGGGATGACATGGGATGATTAGACACGGAATTGAAATTTACGCGGGTGAACCCGCTGGGCGCAGCTAGTATCCAATAAAATAATGTTATAGTTTTTAGCCGATTTTAAATTTCTTATTCTATTGTATTTCATGATGTGAGTATTTGAGTTGCACTAATTTATCTGACCATGAAGGAGATACCGATGCAAATTTCTGAAAAGCACACAAATCATCATCACTTCACACCATACATTTAAACCCAGTTGCTAGAAACAGAATATGATAATTCACCAATAGAACTATTTTATATGTTCATAGTTTAAGGTCCAATTTCAAATGGGGTCGTAAATACGACCATGATTCAAGTCGTAGCAAAGAGTAGCGTTCAATAATATGCGCATAACATATATTACACCTATATACCGGACCTGTGTCATCGTGACAGCACGAAATAGGGACACATAACCCAATTAGTAATCCTTCTTCCCTGCGTTATATTGATAGCGGCCATCGCAAAGGCATGGGGTAACAGGTACGTAGGTACTTGAGTTATATAATAAAATTAAACGATATGAACTTTTATATTTAACTAGCAGTTACATCTGTTGTTTTTTCGTTGAAGTATTTCTGTTTAATACTCAGTATTACCATGTGTTTTAAGAGAGCACTCTCTTTTAAAACGAAGAAAAAGAAGTGTGTAAATAGTCCGTTAAAATAATTGAGGATTATTCAAGGGTGCATTATAGAGCAGCTTTTTTTATAGCATAGGAGGCAAACGAGCAGTTAGGTCACCTGATGTAAAGTGATTACCAACGTTCACAGATATCCATAACACCAGAGGTCTAACAGATGCGTTGCCGACCTTTGAGGAAAGAATAAGCTCTTTTTTTGGTAAAAACTATTGATTGTTACAATAAAACAACTTTAACGGATTTTATCGCGGCTTATTTAATTACTAGCTGCGCTCCGCGGTTTCACCCGAGCAAATTTCGATCCCGTGAAAAATATCCCATAGCATCACATAGGAACATTTTTTTGGGATAAAATATAGCCTATACGAATTCGGAAGAATCCCTCTAAGTAATGGTAAAAGAAATTTTGAAATCGGTCCAGTAGTTTTTGAGCCTATTCAATACAAACATACAAAAAGCAAAGGTTCCCTCTTTATAATATTAGTATAGATTTAACAAGTGCGACATATAAATAAATGTAGATAAAATTCGTTAAAATTATTTTATTGGAATAAGTAGTATTTGCATAAACTTAATACTAGAGTTTAATTTGTGTTTCTACTCATTAAGATACATACGGAATGAATTTTTGACTATTATTTACTTTCCTTTGCCAGTACCTTTTTTGAGTTTAAAAAATTTGCTTAATCATTCTATATATTTTAACAGTTGGTGTATAAATGCTGATTATATTCATAAATAGACTGTTTAACTGTTATTTTTTAATAGCGTAGATATATATTGTAAAAAAAAGCAAATTGAATTGAATATCCCAATGAATCGAACAATTGTTCGCAATTAGATATCTCAAATAATCGCATAAACTTAAATTTACTTTACATTTTTTAATTATATTTATTGTTTATTTATAAATAAGCAGAGAAAGAAATTTTAATTTTATTTTTTTTTCTCACTGCGATTTCGAGGAGTATAGCACAGTAGTACCTAGTCTATAAATCTTTTTGAATTTAGAATCTTGTGACAATCCGGACAAAGAATAATGAAATTGTATATGTCAAATCTCACAGCTTTATTTCACAGTTGTCAAGTTACGTATGAAAATAGATGTCTCTGAGGAATAGGGATATGATGAAAGAAAATGGTTTCGAAATTTTTTAAAGAGGACTAACGGGATTTGAATAATATAGTAGTTATTTTCCCGCAGGCTATGCCAAACCAAGGACTAAAACCATTGCGGGTCAACATACACCTCTCGTTCGGGATCTGTTGGCGGTTAAGATCTAAGATAATCATTTCTAATATCAAAGCATTATAATAAAATATGTGTAGCTTAAATCCTATGCATGCTTATATTTCTTTGCATCTCAATTTGTCAACTTTAAGTGACTATACTATAGCGAAGTAAGAGGTAGTGTCATTGAGCATATATGCATGCATGCAGCCAAATTGGGCCGCCACGATCGGAGAGGTACCTCACGCTTACACGCTACCGGTGTAAACCGATATCTGTGTTCTCATGTTTCGTGCAATGTGCTATTAGCCGGGCCCTTTCGAGAGGGGCGGAGAAAGGAGGGCAACTAATTTGTACAACCTCTATGCGAACGTATAAGGGCGTCGGTAGTCATGAAAATGGCTCTGATTTCCTCTTTTGCCTCCTTATACTTATATTAAAAAAAAAACTGTGTACTTCAGATTTTTTTTTTGTGCTTTCAGGGGGCAAATGAGCAGTCGGAGCCATTTTCATGATAACCGACGCCCTTAGACATTCGCGTAGAGGGTATGAAGGCAAATGCGCTGCTCTTTCTCCTCCCACCTACATGGGCCACCGGCTACTTACACACCGCTCGAAACGCGACAGCTCAGCTGTCACTTTACGTCGGTCACGCACCGGCCAGCACGGCCAGCACGGCCAGCACGGCCAGCACGAACGGGGAGGTACCTCTCCATTCGTGCTGGTCCAATTCGACTGCATGCAAGTATACAGTGTGGCACTACCTATTACAATACGCAGACTTTAAAAAAATCACAACTGTCATGAGGAATTGTAAAAATAAACCCCGAATGGCTTAAATGGTAGGACTGTAAAATGAATTAAGGGCGACTTTGCGATACCTAAGAAAACTTATAAAGGTTAAAGGCATAGATTTACTCATTAATTATATCGTAGAAGTAACAACATGTATTTTGTGGTATGAAGGGAAGGCAGATATGTTCTAAAGTCTTACAATGGGTAGGACATACTTCGAGGTTGTTAAACTACTCGTCCATAAATAGTTTGCTTCGGTATAATATATTGTGTCTAGGGCGTAGACAAATGTATGTAAATCTACAGCGTAACCCAAAAACTTTGTATCCGATTTACCAGATATTCATATAAGCTACATATTTTATATCACTGGCATATTTTTGTGAAATTACCATCTCAAATAGAATTAACAAAAAAAAATACATTGACATTTATCATAATTATCTATCACGATACTATTCGGTTTTTCAATGACGTTTCTACCAATAGTTATGAAATATTTTATGTGTAATATTAGAAGAAGTAAGTAGAGTTTTGTCGAGAGGTAGTGCCACACTGTATGCTTGCATGCAGCCGAATTGGACCCGAACGACCGGGGACCTCTCGCTTACAACCGGCGTGTGGAGACAAAGTGACAGCTATGCTGTCGCGCTTCGTGCGGTGTGTAAGTAGCCGGTGGCCCATGGAGGTGGGAGAAGATTGGAGGGCAGCACATCTGTATAGGCTCTATGCGAATGTCTATCTCCGACTGCTCGTTTACCTCCTTGTAGGTACTATATATAAAAAAAATATTGGATAAAGGATGCGAAATAAAGCCATGATGCGCTTTTACGTGGATCAAAAAAGCTGTTTCATCCGCGTCACCCCCTTAGGGGTTAAAATTTTAAAAATCTAACTAACGCTTCACTAGCACATGCAAAATAATGATAAATTCATGACATAATCAAGTACGATTCTATAAGGGGATTCTATAACAGAGAAACAATTATTTTTATATGTAAAGAAGATTTACATTTTTCACTTCGTTTGTTGTTCGAAATGTAAAGATTGGAGTGACCTTTGGAGCGAAAACAAAAATGGTAGGTCATGGTATATTTCCATTAAGAAGGTGTTTATAATGACGTTATATATTTAGCTCTTTCAGGGATCTATATACCTACTCAGACATTGCATGACAACAGTATGAGATACGGGTATACGCAGGCTGTTGCCAATATTGTTAATTTGATTCTCAGAGGGTTTTGATATATTTTAAAACTACTTATGTAAGAGATATAGATATCATGGATAAGTAGCATAGATACATACAATGTTACTGAATTGCAAACAGTTCACATAGAATTCCATGCGATGGATCATAGATCCAATTATCCGAATATAATACGAGTGAGGCTGAGGGATAAAGGTAGTTAACTGAATATTATTTCTTAATCCCAACAATTACTAATTATGCCTATTAATCTGAATAATCGTAGCTCGCTGTTTTGTTTACCCAAACTGAAAATTCGTAAAGTGCCTAAAAGCTATTCTGTAATTAAATGTTACCTTGTATAAAGTTTTGTTGAAACCTGTTATTAAGGGTTTAAGCCACATCGATTTTAACAATTCAACTGTACATTTTATGTTTTCCATAAATTTAAAGTATGTGAAAAATCACAATTATTATTAATGACGTATAACTAATATCACAAAAGCATTTATTGTGATGAAAATGAATCTAAAAACAAATTTTCGCAGAAGACAAAAGAAAATATTAAAAAAAAAAATACAATTTTATGGTAATAATTTGAAACATAAAATCGACATGTCATGTCATATCATACTATTGAATAATTTATTTAATCATAGGCGTTGCTTCATTTTGCCCCGCTATTGAATTACCATTGTTATTAGCTTCTAATTAAAAACAAAATAAACAAAAGTGATTAAATGTATTACTGAAATTAATATAATCTTATTCATATTCAATATGAAATAATACCGTTGAGTAATAATGCTATTTGTAATTGTGAAAAAAAAATCTTATCGCCGTATATTTTTTAAAACTTTAACTATTAAAGTATTTAATAATAAAATTCTTCAGAATGACAGCATCTAAATAAAACAGACAATCTTTAAGAATATTCAATGCTAAGTAGCTCTTAAGGAGTTTTTATTTGTTGTGGACGTCGACGATGAAAATTAAGAACAGTGTCCACGAAACTTTTGTTTAAATATTCACATATTTTAAATCCTGTGTAAAGTTTACTTCATCAGAATTATTTTATAGTCACGTTCGCTCTCTTCTGATGATATTATTTGTAATCCTGGATGAATTACAAATATTTTTTTTAATCCTGGAAGATTTATAAATAAATTCATGATTAGTGTGATTATAACATCATAATATAACAAATAAATTATCATTATATCTTCAGTTGATTCTGAATGTGGCTAACGAAATTTAGCACAAGCATATTTAATGTTACCCTTGCAATTAGATTAAGTAAACAGACATATTAGTAACAGGCACAATAAAAACGATTATCTAATATATTATATTCCTCTTCTTGAAATAACAGGTTACGTGTCTAAGTGATACTTGGGCTTAAGTTTATTAATCTGTGCTTGGGCTAGTGACGGACAATGCTTATATTGATTAGCACATTTTGAATTTATTTTAAATTTAAATAATTAATATTTTAATAACTATTCAAAACAAATAATAAAAATTATCTACTGAATGGATTCAAAACTTTACCAGTTATTATGACATTATATTATATCTTCCAAGAAGCACATTGATGCTTAGTGTTCTTATAACAAAACTTTTATCCGTATTACAGCAATGTTTATTTTGTTACTTCTAAAAGTTAAAGCTCGATAGTAGCTATAGTAAGTGTGACTCGAATAATTTTAATCCACTAAGCGCAGAGCCCGACCGAAGGCTTTTCACCTGGCGATGATATCGGATTAAAAGAAAGACGTTGTTTATAAAATCCTTAAAAAAATAAGAAAAATAACAACAAATATCTTACCAAAGATAATTATATCTTGATTGTCTTTCTATATATTTGTGTTTACAATAAATAATAATAAATGAATAATTAAATATACATATTAAATATGAATAATATGGCCAATAAATGAATAATTAAATATAAATGAAAATAGATTAATTATCTATGTTGTAACATAGATAATTTATCTATACGTACTATTAAAAGTAATAAAATATCTTAATTTAAATACTTTTCAGTCAATAAGCGCGACCCTTAAAAATTATAACCAAAAAAATCAAACAATCAAACACAACACAAACAAAAATAAACCAAATTAAACCTTGACATTTCTTTCATTGTAAGAAGACGTGATGACATTATATGCTGTACTCTTTGCAATAAAAATAACAGGCCATAATTGGACATTCTTTAATCAGTAGCGTAGAATTATTTTCTTGTCGATTTGCTGTTCTTGCTTCAGATAAAGTACTGAACTGGTTAATAAATGTAAGCATGAATAAAGCTCATTATTTCGAGATATTCATAATTATATTAAATTACAGCATATTTTATCATTAGCGTTATTTTATTCCTTTTTTGGTCAGTATCATCGTAACATAAGAGTATAAGAAAGCAAATATCCTATCGCGTCTTTCCACTGCGCATTAGCTAGTGGTACAAGCACTAGCATTCAAAACACTAAGGGCTATGGAAGATAAATGCATAAAAAAACAATATATTCTAAACAATAGAAAAGTAACACTAGCAAAATATTTTGTAGTGCTGCAAAATTTACGAAAAATATATACAATAATGAAACTACTTTTTAAACTAGATAGTAAAAAATAGTGATAGTCGGAACGGAAAAAAAGCTAAAATCTACTAAAAACAAAAAATATTTCGTAAATGTTACCCAGTGATAGATGTATATGTAAGGTAAAAGAGCGATGGGCATGAGATAGGTGGGTGATAATCGAACTTGACGCTGTGACCGGACCCTTTTAGGTAAATGTTATTATTGAGGATCGTCCAAAAGCGATTTTCGCTTAAATCCCTCAAATGAATCATTGATTTTTATTGAATATACTTCAAGTACATATAAATATCTTCATATATTGTTACTATTATTATTATATTAAGCCCTTTATTATGTGTCCCATTATTGGGCAAACGCCTTCGTGTAATATCGTAAAAATATTTTTTTATTGAGAAAAATGTTAAGTGAAATGTAATTTATTTCATTAATTAACTTTCTTTAAATCTATATAGTGCTTATAATCACAACTTCAGTCACAACAAATCAAAGCGGTCACAAAATAATATTAATTTTAAAGTTACAATTTATTACATTATTAAAAATTGAGTATTATAGTTTGTAACAGTTTATTATAAAAATATATTCATAATTCATATATTCCCCTTGACTTTATTACAAGATGTATTATATGTATCAAATAGATACGCTAAATATGAGCGGTATATTAATATTATTAATACGAGTCTGTATGTGTATTTGTTATTCTTTCCCACAAAAACGACTGAAAACAAAAAAAATGGATGTAAAAAAATACGGAATGACATAAAATACTTTTAAATCCAAAAATGATGATGAGAATCATGATATTGTTCCCGCGGAATATATTTTACGCGGATGATATCGCGAGACACAAGTAGTTGTGTCAAAAAATTATATTGTGTTTTCATAATTAAACATTATTATTATTTTTTATAACATAAATGTTAATAGTAAGTATTCCTATTTTATACAAAAAAATATAAAAATAATAATGAAGATAAATCGAACATTCAATCATATTAACATAATAAATAATATTATTATCATCATATTACTCACCTATATTAAAAAAAATCAGAATTCATAGAACCATGTATATGAAGTATTTAATTTGGTATATATGTAGTAGTTTATTCACTTAATAGGTATATCATACACATCTAACATAAAGTTTTTCACCACTAGAAACAAAGTATGGAACTTTGAAACTTGTTATTCAATAGTCCATTTTATGAAACGAAAACACATAATAATAAAAACGAATTAAATGTTCATACTTTAAATTAGTTCATCGTGTCGTAAACAGTAGTTTGACGTATTTGACGTGAGTTCAAATTGTAATATTCGGATCGGGCCACAGTACGTTTGAAGTGATTGGCCACGCTCACGGCACTAACTGCGCGGCTCGCAGCTGCGCCCCGCCGCCCGCCCGCCCTACCGAGATCCACTCTCCGCTGGCTGAGCCGAAGCTTTCCTAGATTGTGTGGCCTTAGTGAACATTAATTACCCTCAACTTGGTCTGATTAAACCCTGAGGAATTATACGGATTGACAAAATTAACTTTTAACTTAGATTTATATCATTTCCAGCGGCGAAGACGATGTACGCTGAGTACTTAAGTCGGTTATAAAAACTTCTCTATCTCGGTTCAAAATAATTCGGCAATTTTTCATCTGACTAATTATTTGGTAATTAATATTTATTTGATTATAAATTAATAAAAATATAAATATGGTGGTCGATAAAATATATAACCGATGTAATGGCACAGGCGGAGGGACCAAGGGTCAGGACTGTGCGACGGGGTCAGATTTGGAACCTAACCTCATCGCACGGCCCCTATACCATCCGAAGCACCTTAAACTTTTGCCAGGTAGGTAGGATAATCCTGGTAAATAAATGATAAAACATTTCTATAAAAATGCACGATCATTGAATCATATATATTATATTCAATTAGGAATATACTTTTTAACCACAAACATTATAATGATGTGTTACTAGTGTTGAAGGTTACTAGAATATTTCTTGGCTGTGACCACAGTTGTTGTAAAGCTTCTGAAACATTGGGCTTGTAAAATAATTAAATAAACAGATATTAATTAATTAAAATATACAAAATATATATAGTCTGTTAAAGTTGTTTTATTGTAATGAACAAAAAATATATTTTAACCAAATAATATTAGAGCGTACATTCTGTTCATGACACATCTAATAGCTTTAGAACGCTTTGAGCGTTATACAAATAAAATGACTGATAAAGAAATTAAAAATAGAGTTGATAAAACATTCTGCAATTTTAAATCAAGATACATAATATATTTCCTTATATGCTTTCTTAGCTTCTGTTAGATTTTGTGGCATGGAAGATAGCAATATTGGTTGATCGCCAAATGTTGATTACGCTGCGTTGAAATTGGGCTATTGAGAGTAGGTGAATATTGACCCACAAAATCTATGTTTTAGAGCATAAGAGAGATGCTAAGTAAGAGTTAGGAGTGTAAACAGTTGTAGTCATAGTGCCAACGGTGGCTGATTGTGCTGCTCGGAATGGACAGTCATTAACATGTCAACGGAAGTGAAGTACACATCTGTGCGCCTTCGCCGGCCTCTTAGTGGGGTCCGGTGGTGTATGGGACTGTGACTGTGCCTAAGGGGCTGCGAGGCGCATGCCCCCTAAAATCGTAGCGGAGTTGTAGGTAGTCGCTACGATTTTAGGGGGCCCCTAAAATCGTAGCGACTACCTACAACTCCGCTTTTGAAGAGATGCCCCGGTAACATGAGGCCAAATAACTATACGGCTACGGACCGAAGCCACCGCCACGAATGGTGGTTGCATAAAGCTTCCCTAAGCAATTGGGATGAATTTTCTCAAACAGAGGAGTCTTTTAATTGCTTTAATTTAACAATGCACATACCTTATTTAATGATTTTGTTTCATTTGATAAAATAATAGGAACCTGCTTACTATCCATCCAGTCGTAAAAAAATATATAATACAATTTTAATATCAAAATATATTGATCTCAGAAATAAAACGGGGTAAAATAGTACACAAGAAATGAATCCAAAATATCATTAAAATATTTATTTTCCTAATAATATTACCATAAATTGAGGTTAGTTTTATTTATAACCATAAAGACGAATAACAGCTAATGGACTCTGAATTGTGAAAGTTTAAGAACCTACAATGGAGGCATTTAAGGTGAAACGTAGACCTTAATAACAGGCTCGGATAGCTCTTACGCAAAATGTTCTGAATCTTAGCAAATATTTGAATACAAAAGAATTTGTCCTAAATATATTTTTAAATCTTTTTAGGCATATCTCGTGACTAGTCCTTTTTTACAGAACAATATGATGCTATTAGTGTATAAGTTTTGTTATATGCATATTAACGCATTTAGTGTTGAATTGTATATCTGATAACATTATATAACGATAAAAAAGACATACAAAGAATCCTTGATTATGTAATATTATGCCCAGGTTTGAAATTAAACGATGCGATGTAGAAATTTTAGTGTTTGAAAGATTGCATTAAGTATATTCATTTTTTAAACATTTTTATTAGAATTGTTTCCTGTTTCGCCGTCTTGTCTTCCACCGAAACAACTCTTTATGCATGTCCACGAACTCCCCACTCGTGGGGGGTCGCTGACGATCATGATGATGATATTATGTTTGTTCTATTACTAGTCGTAGTTTAAAAAGACATTTGGCCCCTGGGGAGGGAGGAGGAGGGAGGAGGAGTAAGGAGGGCAACTCATTTGAATATGATGCGGATGTCAATGAGCGTCAGAAGTCATGAAAATGGCTTCGATTGCTCGTTTGCCCCCTTATACTACAAAAAGAATATTGTCTTATAGTTCTTACTTATCTCTATAGAATTTGAACTTGTGTGTATTTGTATGTATGCTGTTATACAGATTATAAGCCTATAGCTGAGTACCTTTTTAAAACATACATTTTAATTAGTTATTTATACGAGTACGTTCATTACAATTAACGACTAATGGTCGCAGCACACTTATCAACGGGTCGTTACCGTATCGTAACCGTAACACCTCGAGCCGCTCGGTATTATTTGTATGAAACTTCATACTGCAACGCACACTAATGGGAAACGTAACCTAATCGTATCGTCTTCGCTTTTCTAGGCAAGGCGTTTACGATCTGTTCAATAATATTTGTCATCATTGAACATAAATTATAAATATTTGTATTTTGTACAGGCAA
>LUGF01006379.1:13149-24805 GCA_001625245.1 Calycopis cecrops
CGTTCATTACAATTAACGACTAATGGTCGCAGCACACTTATCAACGGGTCGTTACCGTATCGTAACCGTAACACCTCGAGCCGGTCGGTATTATTTGTATGAAACTTCATACTGCAACGCACACTAATGGGAAACGTATCGTCTTCGCTTTTCTAGGCGAGGCGTTTACGATCCCTTTCCGAGTTGATAACTATGCGGCGAACATAAGACGGAATTTATGCCAAATTACTAATGTAATACTGAATAGCATAGATAACTTGATCCTACCTAATGCCAATAACGATAATTATTACCGTAAGAAATTATACTATTCTTGCCTTGTCACAAAATTAGCATTGCACTAACGGGGAAATATCTCTCCCACACACATCTTACCAGCGTCAAATGAAGTTTATGATGCATTAATTTCATTTAAGTAGTTAAAGCATTACAGTAAAAGAAATGCAACTATGAAAAGTTAATAGTAACTTTAAGGCAGCTAGTCGATTTATCTTTCCCTTTTAGCTCAGATGTTCTGACAGTTTACGCTCAGAAATTATTAAAGCGGGCGTTATCTAGACAGCGTGCAAATTAATGACTTGTATAAGATAACGACTCAACTGACCACTTTCTTGTTAATGAAATTGTCTTATCTTATTTAGAGGTACCTACCTATTTTTATGATTGTTAGCCTTCTTGGTAGTTCTTCCTTCTTCTAGTACTGGACACAAGATATGTTTAATCAACTCCGTGACGACTGCACTGTGAAGCTACCACACGCTTGAAATATTAAGTAGCTTGTTTATGGGATCATCATCCTACATAGCGGAAGGTTGACTGTGAACTAATACTACCAATTTAACGAGTTTACGATACACGCAAAATTGATTATTTACACAAAAATGTGGCTAAAATTATTTTAATACACTGATATGTCACTTTGTTAATGCCTTTTAACACGTTTCGTTTTCCAGGTATCGTATATGCGGTTATTGGCGGCATGGGTATCATGTATAGCTTTCACACGTACTGGTATAATTAACCAGATAGACAAAGGTTATTGCATATGTTTGTAAAATATATTTTTACCGAGGTTTACATTTTGAGATTTCAAGAATTTATTCCAATTATATTGAGAATTATATCAGGTTGTTTATGTGTATTTGTATATATGGAGGTACTTATATTTTGTGACTTGTGAATGACTCGAATAAGCGCAGCTTATTACATTCGAAAAGATTTTCTCCAACTAATTGTATCGGATGTTTAATTGAAATAATATTCTATTCGTCTTGTATTACTTGACATAGCGTCGTTGATTTGGTGCACGACTGATTGAGATTGCAGATTTAAAGTAATACAAGCGTGAAGGGATCGGTGTACTTTCCAGTTTACTCATACATTTGCTAGATGATGGTCTAGTAATTATGTACATTAATTATAGGACTAAAACTCTACAATTTACCTGAAATTGGTTGTTCCGGAGTCATTAAATTCCATTTCGCACGTTAGTATTCTTGCTAATTTTGGAGTTGGTTCACCGCAGCTCCGACCAGTACATAATGTAACCCTGTTACGTGTGGTCTATGCAAACAACAATTTACCTGTTCTTAAACGAAATATACCTAAAATTTTAGAATTATTTATTTTGGTAGTGTTGGTGGAAAATCGTGAATTTTACGACCAGTTGAATACCTGAGTAAATTAAAAGGATTAAATTTAACATTTAACATCCCAAGCAAAAATAACGTGCATATTACATATTTATAAGGTATAAATTCTTTCTTGAAAAATAAGATTCGATTAAGTTATGGTTACAAAATATAGGTGTCACTAATAGTTTTAGTACATAATTATTGTTCTGACAATAGTTCTATTGCTCATCTACTATGAGAATATATTTTATTCTATTTGGTGTTTAGACAAATAAGTTCAGCTTCTATCGTCGGTTAGTAATTAGTTACCTCTTGCTTACATAATACCGCCTTAAAAATGACGCTTCTGGATTTTTTTTTATTATATAAAATGCTTTACACCACAGACTCACGCTTGTGGTATAATGTTTAGTACAGTTTGTGAGAAGCCGCTGAGCCTTTATGAGAAATAAGATCATCAAGAGCATGTGGAATAGTCATACAAATGTTGATGGTCGTCGGTAATCACAAAATAGCTCCCATTGATCGAGAACATTCCCTCGGCTTACTGCAAGAACTCATTAACTTATGTTTACAAAACTTTGAGAAATCAATTTTTTCATTAATTTTTCATTATTAACACTATATTACAGTGTTATTGATAAGTAACTGATTTCTCAATGTTTTGTTAATGTGAATTAATGAGTTCTTACAGTAAGTCGACGATACACACATCTCTAAAGCTGGCAAACGCACCTGGAAGTTCTTTGTTTTGCAGATTTCTTTAGGCGGAATTACCTAGTCATCTACGACCAGTCACTTTAACCCTTATTCTAAATGAAAATAGTTTCCTATAAATTTTATTGGCCTCGAAACAATTGACATCAATGTAAATAGATAGTTAAGACATATAACTATCTATTTACATTGATGTTATGTTATCAGAGAAGGTGAGTATTTTCGTACCTTACCCCGATTTATCTGAAAAATAGCAATGACTCTTTTTTTCACGATCAGCAAAGACGACATTTGAACGAGTATTGAATGGCCTTGGTTTAGTCGTCGGCTACTTGTGAACGAAATTAAATATCTTAAGGATTTCAAATCAAACTTCCAACGGCACTTAAGCTTTTGATCCCTATTATCGCTTAATTAAAGTATTTGAAGGGCTTGTGGGCGAATTTTAAAACAACAAAGCCTCAAAAGTAGACTTACAGTAAACATAATATTCACTTTAAGCAAAATTTAACGATTATAGTATGTATATGTATAAAATATTTAATTTGCTTACCTTCATAATAATTAAGAAAATATTTACTTTACTAAAATTCTGTACTGCTGAAAGTAAATTGGAAATGCAATTTGTTGAACCATTTCAAATGTAATCATTTAAAACTCATATCCACGGGCAATTAAATATATTTGGATAGAATTTACTTGCACAGTTTTTAAATTTCCCTAATAGATGCAATGTAAACATAGTTTATGCTGTTTCATGATTGATTTTAAATATAAAATTTTATTTTCAATTTTTTTATATTAAAGAGACAAGCGTATTATTTTATTTATAAAATCCTCACGCTGCCTGAACTGTCTGATTATTTGAAACCCTTCAAGACAAGCAAGGCTTGGCTGTTTTAGTGTGGTTTCATCTGCACCACTTTTGCATCAGAAGGTACTCATAATCGTTTATTCCTGCTATTATACAATCCTACTAATATTATAAATGCGAATGTTTGTACGTTTGTTTGTTTGTTACTCCTTCACGCAAAAACTCCTGAACCGATTTTAATGAAGCACACACACACATAGGCACACTCATAGAGAGTAACTTGGATTAACACATAGGATAGTTTTTATCCCAAAAAAAGGTTCTTATGGGATACCATGGGATCGAAATTTACGCGGGTGAAACCACGGGATTCAGCTAGTAAAGTCATAAACGTTATATTTGCGTTGGCGCCATGACAGTTTAGTAAAATTTGGATACCAGCTACCTCCTCCGAAGTGGTGGGGGGTTTGCCTGCTTTTGTGATCCCCAAGGCTATGTTGGTCAGGACTACCCATCAGGACTTAGAGTAGATTAGCTGGGAGTTTCCCCACCTGTGCCTCTGAATCAGCAAATGGTGGCGTGGATTAGGACGACAGGCGAGTCCGATTCGGACAAATTGGTGGCGTGCTCTTTTGGAGTACAGTGGTCTGGGGTCAGGGTGGAAACTTGATCCCATTGCACGGTTTCGACGAGTTAGTAGGGCCTGTTCACAGACAACCGGACAGAATTCTTAATTACAGAGCAACAGAAGGTTCTTATGATTTCACATACTTGATAGGCATTCATCACGTTCATTAGTTAGGAATCGGTTTTTAGCACCCTAACAATGGATCAATAATGGAGATAATGGTTTAAATTAATAATTTTATCTACATGCTTTTATATAAGCTGTACAAGCTTATTTAATTAGGGAACCGTTGATGTACAATAATGATAATAACTTATAAAAACAATCGTTGATTTTGTATTGATGTTTTGAGTTATTTAATATATATAACGAATACAATTTCCGAAAGTTTTGCACGGAAAAGTTAGTTAACATTACTGAAAATAAAAACATTTCGAAACAAAGCGTATAATAAATGCAAAATGAACAAATGGACTCATAAATATTTCACGAGGCAATAAGAAATCCAAGATATTGGCGCCGCTTATTTGACGCAGAAATTAAATTGGTTGAAAAAATCCGACATTTATTAGATAAAATATTTATAAAAAGATATGAGAACGTGTTTTATCACCGAGTTCGTTTATACTTAATAATGTTTTAATCTTTAAATTAAATCGTTGCACTACTTTATACTGATATCTAGTAGATACAGTATAAAGTAGTGCAAAAAAAGTTCCCAAAAAAAAATATTTTGAGCTTCTTAATGTTAAACTAAAATGCTGTTTTTCAGATGAACTTGTGAACATACACAATCGACAGATGTATTTATTTATTTATTTAATTTCACACAATAGGCTTGTACCTCAGAAAAAGGCCGATGGATTAAATTACATAGAGCAATTATTAGAGCACTTAGATCATGGAGCAATTTTTATATAATAAATAAATAATAATAAATAAAACTTTATTGTAAACAGACGTACCAATTTTTGCACATCAAAACTATAATTAATGGATAGTGTATATGGGCGCGAATCTATTTATTACATTAATATTTATTTGTTAATATTTTGTACAAATTTGTAAGCTAAAATGATTTGTTTACTTTATTGTTTGATTTGGTAACAGCTGTATTATTTTAAAAAAGGTTATTATATTTCATTATCTTGATTTAATCAGCAAATAATTACAGTACTGTATTTAACTGATAACATTAATTTAAATACCTAACCGACAGGTATAAAAGATAAGTAGAGTTAAAAGACGAGGCTGTTACGATCATTCGAAGTGTTAATATTGTTATATTTTATTGAAGTTATAGAATCATTAAAAGTAGTTGTAAAAGTGAGTGTTACTGTGTTTTATTATAATCAAGTATTAAAAGTGATAAAAGTTATTATAAAGTGTGTTTTACTGTGAAATATGGAACCTGATCCCTCTACACCTGAATCAGCGCCGAAATGTACAATGTGGCGACCTTATCGCTTTAAAGCGATATCTTCCAGGCAACCATTATTATGATAAAATGTATTGCTTGGAGAATATCTGGTGCTTAATAACATTTAACATATTTAGTACCAAAAAAAACCTATACATAATATAATGTATATTTACTTATTTTTTACACGACGAAAGGTTTAACGTTGCCTAGAGATCATAAGAGTACCAATGGACAAACTGAGCTATCCTAGGAAGATGCGGTCACCTACCCAATGTTATGGCCGTACAATCAGTAATCAATAAATTGATGTTCCATGAATATTAACCATCATTGAAATATTTAACTTGTAAAAAAGTTCCCTGATCAAAAACCTTAAATGTTCAACATTACCGAATAACAAAGTCTTTGTGTGTAAAGTACAAAGTAATTCGTCAAACTCATGCCACAAACATTTTATTGTTCAAGTAGTAAAGAGCGTCTCCGCGTTCAACTAACTCTATAAAATTGTATCAGCGCAGAAAGAAATAAAGATGGCGCAGCTTAAAAAACCGTTAGAGATGACTTTATTTTACTACTTAATTCAGGGAGCACGATTATATAAAAATAACCTTTTTTATAGAAAAGAATATAATTTTTATTAATAATTATTAATGTATAATCATCATCATGGGTCTTTATTGGTTTACTGTTGAGAATAGGTCTCTTTTAATGAACAGCAAGATAAACGCTCTACCTATTAATAGGGTAAAACCCCACTTTTTCGCTTCACTTCCTTTCTACTTACTACTACTTATTTATGAATAATACTAGTAACATAAATGTAGGTATTTGCAATGCCTTGATAGCCGTAAATTGGTATCAAATGATATATTGATATGAAGCCGGAAGCTACTCTTTAATATTGCAGCGCATCAGCGTCACAAAAACACTGTCGCTCGAGGTCGCAGCGTCACGACCCAACAGGGAAATCCATCACTAGAAGATACGTGTCAAATAAACGTTACACGTCGCGTCGCCCATATTAATATCTACACGAGGCGTTTTTATAGTAAAATACTGTGAAAAGAACTTACTTTAGCATTTAAGTGATTGTTCCGATGAATGTATGACGGACGATCTGGTTATGCCGGTGCGGAGCCGTTATATGCTAGTGGCTAGTGACCGTGACCAATGTCTAGCAGTGGACATCCTTGGGATGATGATGATTAATGCCGATACTGTACTGCGGTCAAATCAGGGAATTCAGTCGCGTTAAAATTCAACTCTACACAGTCTCTAAGGAGCGCCACGTTACCCTCGTGCTAACAAGTTTTTTTATAGTATAGCGGGCCAAACGAGCAGCAACAATAAGGAGATGACACCGACGCCCATCGAATTCCGCATAGATATAATAGAGAAGCATTACCTTTCTTCCTTCTTCCCCTTTCCCTTCCTATTCTCAATGACGTTTGAGTTTCCAGTGGCTGATTTGAAGGAAAGGAGGTAACACAACAATTTTGTGGACGTCTATGGACGTCAGGAGTGGCTCCCACATCTGCTTTGCGCCCTTATACTTTAAAAAAACCCAAGTAGATCAAAACATTAATGAAATGAAATGTGAAATTAAAAAGTTTTTATTCAAAATAGAATTACAGAAATTACTTTTTGAACGTCAACAATTAAATCTACCAATTAATTCAACGCTGGCCCTGAACTAAGATAATATAAGGTTATCTATAGTACGGGTAAATATCTTTAATAAAATCGGAACCGTTGTTGATAACGCATTTTGTAACACGTATCTCGACTGTTCAAAGCGCAGAGGAACTGCGACCGATTCCTCGTTTAATATAAAGACACTCGTGCGCAAAACTGTCGCGTAAAATATACGAGTCGTGCAGCTGTAGAATTTATACAAAGCGACTTACACAGCACCGAGTAACAGAAACTGAATTCTAAATATCTCTAGGAGTTATAATTTGTTTACAAAATAAGTTGTTGCTGTTATAGTAAACTATAAACACAAATGCACTGAAATCAAATAAAAATATTTTTATTGTAGACTGGCAGACAAGAATGGTCTGATAACCTTATGGGTCTATGGAGTCGTTGCCCGGTAGCCAACAATGACCCAGGCTAAGGATAGTAAATAACCACACACAACGCGTCTGTATAGCTCAGAGTTACAGTCGTGGCTTCACAGTCGGGAAGTTCCATTAAAACCTACATTGCACTGTTTAATTGTACTTTCCCGACAGGTTTCACCTGGATTTGCACCTAGTACAGCAACGGCACTTAATCTAGTTATTTTACAGTGTTAAACAAGAGTGATAAATGCTGATTTTACTGTCATTGAGACAATCACAAGCATATCGCCCTACGTCACCTAAAACATCCCGTCGCTCTCATTAGGTACTATCTTTAATTAATTATTTACTACAAGAGTGTCCTTTCGATCTGAGCTCCGCTTCATTTCAATGGAATTTAATAATTATTTTATTTGTTGCCAATTTCTTGTTGAAATTAGCATACAAATGATTGTCTCAGTTGATATAATTCGCAATTTAAAAGTTTAAGGACTTTTACATCATCGCTGACGATAATGAAGTCTGAACTTTATTAATCTACTACTTTAATTGACTTATACTAGCTTTTATTCACCAACATTTTTTTTAAGCGAGTAGCTCTTAATGCAAGAATTGTAGCTATATTTGGCCAAGATCTTTGAAAAGGTTTATTAAATTTGCATAATACTGCTGTAAGTTGATTTGTCACAATTGTGTCTTATGCATAATATACCTTGTTTACCCACTAATGCTATAAAAGTTACATTCGTGACGCAATCATCAACCACCCTTCCTTCCACGAAATTAAAGTCATTTTTTTAACCAAGTTATTCTTTACAATAAAGCCCCAAAAGACTAGCAAAAACTCGACACCATTTCAAGGAAACAAATAGATGTTATCATTGCCAACGGGAGGCTTTGATAAATCTGCTTCTTGACATTTGTTTCAGTTTCGCAATTTAGATGAGAAAATTTATTTTTCCATATTATCGGAATTTATTGAAAAATCTATTTTGATTTTGGTACAAAAAACATACAAAGCTTTTTTATTTTTTCATTTATTATATTTATATATACTAATTGTATGTATAAATATAATTGTAAATGAAATTTCAAATTAAGTGTATTAGTTTTGGAGCCATATTTTAAGCTCTTTTTCATATAAAGAAATAAAATGTGGCCGTATTATCGGAATTTATTGAAAAATCTATTTTGATTTTGGTACAAAAACATACAAAGCATTTTTATCTTTTCATTTATTATATTTATATATACTAATTGTATGTATAAATATAATTGTAAATGAAATTTCAAATTAAGTGTATTAGTTTTGGAGCCATATTTTAAGCTCTTTTTCATATAAAGAAATAAAATGTAGTCCTCCTACTTCAAAATAAAGCGGTGAATTCTCGTTGCTTATCTGGCTCACATTTTTTGCACCACATCAAGTTCAGCCTAAGTATTAATTACATTGACCACAAAGCGTAAGAATCTCTTTTCAGTTTATTCGTCGGGTATAATTGGACACATTGATTGAGCGAATCTGCCTGAGAAAATCCAACCTTGTCTGAATTTACAACTGTTTATATAATGGCTAAAGGTTTTTAGGGTGCGGTAGCCGAAATGGCAAACATACGGAACCCTTATAGATTCGTCATGTCTGTCCGTCCGTCCGTATGTCCGTCAGTATGACTATGTCACAGCCATTTTTTTCCGACACTATTGGGCCGTCGTAGTTGAAACTTTGTAGGTTGATGTATTCTGTGAACCGCTATTAGAATTTTGAATAAGAATACATAAATTAAGAAATAAAGGGGGGGCACTCCATACATAGAACTGAATCTAAAAAAAAATTTTTCATCCAACCTGTATGTGAAGAATGTTTGTGCATAGGTCTTTAAAAATGACATTAAGGTTACTAAAACCATTTTTCGTCAAAATTAATCGTTTGAAAGATAGACGCTTCCAAAGTAGACAAATGAGTGCCCCCCCCTCCTCTAACTTAAATAAGAGAGTGAGAATTAAAAATACATATATATATATTGTAAATCTCAATGAAAACTATCAACAAAAATTGGATTGAGCGAGATATCATTATTTGTTTTTGAGAAATAACACATATTTAAAAAATACAACGTTTCGTTGGTAAGGAACCCTCGGTGTGCGAGTCCGACTTGCGCTTAGCCGGTTTTTTTAAAGTATACAGGACAAAAGAAAGTCGCTTCGTGGTATAAGTATTTTATAATTATACTTCGAGTAAAACCATTTTTATTTCTTTTCATTTCATATCCTCTCAAACAGACTGTCAAATGACCTTAGAATCTACAAAATCACAGGACATGCAGAAGAGTTAACCTAAACACTATACGCTTTGACCATTTAGACTTATGTACTAGTATTATGTGAGCATAAGGCATTTGTCGGGCACGCTTGTCACAGTAGGATGCAAAATTGCAATACGTCGTTAGAGAAATCATCTTCAATCTCAATCCATCCTAATTCTATGCAATCCAATATTCAAGAAGACGAAGATATTCAAGTGAACTTACGACGTTTCTTAATTAAATGTAGAGATAATAAGCTTAAACGTTACAAAGTCTTTAAGCGCGATGTATCAAAGAGCTTCATTCAACGTACAAGTCTATTTCGGTTGAGTGTCTTGAAGTGTGTGTGAGAGCAGGTGTACCGCTCTACTAACGAGGATACTTAATCATTAGTACTGTGTGCCGCTAGTTACAGTCGCAGATCAGATCCCAATGTATTTACACGGAGTATTTTAGTTTCAGGAAATTATTTGGATACATTTTGTTAACGCGTAGTGAGATGTATAATTATAACGTGTCTTCACTTGTGTCTTCGGATGGCACAGTTTAGACAGTTACAGAAGCGAACTTCAATCTTTCTTCTTCTTCCATTTGAAAAGATCCATAGAGGTTTAGCCGTGAATTTTTTTTTAAAGGTTGCACGGGGCCCAACACTCATACTAAGCGTATTGTGGATGTAACTTTTAAGAGTGATTGACAACTAATGTTTACAACAAAATTACAAAGCATATTTTACAAATTACAATGTAAAGTACATTGTAAGATATGCTAGAAGAGACGCGACGCGAATTACAAGATGAGAATTCGAATTTATCGTTGTCGAATTAGAAGCTTTATTGCTACTTTTTTACATATGTGGGGTAGTTGAAGCCAATAACTGAGATCTCGATTCATTAATACGGTCGATCAAATGGAGTAATCAATTATTGAAAGTAGTAGTAGTAGTAGTAAGAAAGTAATGTCGGGAAATTGGTTTCGTAAGATAATGAAATATCTGCGATTTGATTACAAATCTTGCAGACGCCTAAAAAGTAAATGAAGATAAGTTTGTCTAGATATGTGAAATTTGGTATGATTTTATTTGGAATGGACAAGATTGTTATATACCCTGGCCCTGTATAACGACAGACAACTTTATCCTTCGAAATGTTGTTTCTGATGTACTCGGCTTATGATCTCTAAGCCAGACAATATGGTTAAAAATTTTGAATGGCTGTTGACGAAGATGAAAATTATGTGATAAATGCATTTCCTTTCATTGCCAATATACCACTCGCCTTTTTTCTTTTTATTTACCATTTCTTCGCCACCCAGTCAGGGCGGTGAAGAAATTAATAGAGCCTTACATCAATAAATGTAGAAATGCTATATGAGACAACTTTTTTAATTCAGTTGTAGTAGAATTTGAATTTAAAGTCTAAAAATACAAGTATCGTGAGCATATTCAATAGAGCTCGTAGAGACTGTGAAGACTCTTATATATACTAAAAACAAGTGATACATCTTTGTAAGTTCGCCAGGGTACATCTTTTTTTTTATGGTATGAGGGGGCAAACGGGAAATCGGAGCCAATTTTCATGACTATTGACGCCCATATGGGTACATCCGCATAGAGGTTATATACGGATGCGTTGCCCTCCTTCTTTCTTCTCCCTCCAGGGGCCACCGGCTACTTACAGTATTGTACCGTAGTTCACCAAAATTACTATGTAAGGTCTAATATTTGATAAAACCTAAAAATATTTGGATAATAATTATATAATTCTTTAAGTTTTTGTTTTTTAAGGAGTAAGACAACAATAAATACTATAAATAAATATTTATAATAACAATAAATAAATAAATAAATATAATATAATAAATAATTTTAACATTAATTTTCATGGTATCTGCTAAGAAACTTTGCAATAAATACAATGGGACAAATTTGGCACGGTGGCGGTTTCAGGGGGGTCTTAATTTTCGGCGCTTCTAGTGTTAAAAGATTCAACATTTGACTAACGTTTCTTCTGCAAAACAATATACTTATTTAAGGAGTGAAAGAATAATTAAAGAGTAAGAGCTATAGTCC